>JANHGO010002433.1:0-30051 GCA_024606505.1 Aquila spilogaster
AAAGGCGCATTCCATCTTGACTGCTACAATGCCTGTTTTGGTAGGTATGAAGATATATTATCCATGCCCCTCCCGCCGCCGGAGCTCCTGTTTTCTTCCGTCCCCAGGCCGGCGGAGCGGGTCAGCGTCCCGCACCGAGAATGAGTACGGGAAGGACGCAAACGCGGCCGTCGGTGAAGGACAGCGGCTGTCTGAAGGGCTCTCTGGATCTTGCTCTCTCTCCTCTCTGTCAGGTCTGTGCCTGTTTGTTTTCTTCCCTTTTCTTACGGTAGGCTGGGGGTAGGTCAGCTCTCAGTGGCCGCTTTTCTTTGTGCTGCAGTCAGCTACGGCTGAGCCTGTCATGGGATGTATCTGCTTGCTCCGGCTGAATTTCTGCTTCCTTTCCTCTGGGTAGGCAGTGCTAGCTGCCCCATAGGCTGTGAACGTGGCTGTGCCCTGCTCTGAAGCAGGTTCTGCATTTAAGTCCTTATTTGCTACGATGAGAGCTGACTGAAACGTTGCAGCTGATTCCTGCTGAGCATTTTCTATCACTGAGGCATATGCTGTGTTATAACTCAGAACTGAAGCACACGTGGCTTTGTTTTTACCCCCCCTGCCTTCCAATGTTTCTATGATATTTGCAATCTTAACTGATAAAGAGCAGTGACAGCAAAGGACAAACTTAAAGGAGATGCTTCAGCTGCATTGCAAGCATTGTGTGCATTTGGTCTGATTTCCTTGCTGACACTCAGCTCTAGAACTTACTTTCTTGAGTAAGAATTAAATGAGGGCCTCACTTACTGTAAATAATGCACGTCTTTAAGGTTGGAGTGATGCCCCGTGTTGTATTGATTGTGGAAATCTAAAAAAGAGAGCTTCGATAGCCTGGGCAAAGCTAGCAAGCTGCATGCCCTTATGGGGTTTGCTTTGTGTTCTGAGTTATAGCTGTCTACTTTTGTGTCTAGAGCAGCTAACTCCTACTGGGCCAATGATGTTTCCCTTTATGAAGTTCTTCCTGAAGGTGGCCAATAAATATGACAGTGGATGACGCATCAGGTGACTCGTGTTGTGGTCCCATAACTCCTGTTGTTGTGGTTGGTATTTGGGAGTGTAAATAAACTATTTTATTGCTTTGATTCTTATCAATACTGCGGCTCCATTAGCACTGGAGAGCTCTTCTCCTGCAGAAGGGTCTGGGTGTGTGTTTGTACTTCAGTCAGGTGAATAACCGAGGCTGGAGTGGGGAGAGAGAGACAGACGTATCTGCTCAGAAGTGGGCAGAGGTTCCTTGGATCTGCATGGACACTTCAGCTGTCTGAGTAGCAAAAAATATATATGTATGTGTATGTAATCTTACGAGTTTGTAATTATTCTGTCTCTGTGCTAGAGACCACTGGGTTTTCTTCTCTTCCTTAAGCAAAGATTGAGAAAATGGATTCTGTTGTTTCTTGGGAAGCGTACAAAATTTAATTCTCTCTGCTTTCCCTGTAATGAGAGCTGTCGTTTTGTTTGAAATTTCCCAGTATTGGGAGTGAGTCTTCTAGAATTTAGACCAGCTGCACGTGGGAAGAGGCAGCAGTGAAGTTGTATCTGTGTTATCAGGACAGTAAATAGCTTGATCTTAGACCTTGATCCACATTCTTCCTTGTTTTCTTCTCTTTTTTTGCCTATGTGACTAGTATGGGTCAGATTCTGGAGAGCAGGAGGAGAATATGAGTTCTGTTGGCTCTGTCACCAATTCCATCTATAACCATGGCTCCAATTTCCATCTGTAAAGCTATCCAGAGCTGAAAGATAACATCTGTGCTTCTGAAATGTGCAGAATTGTAAGAGAATTGGTGTATGTACTGACCCGCAAACCTTTACTGAGTACCAGGAAGGAAAGTAACAGCTTACTAGTCAATTCATTCTGCTCCTACGCAGCTGATGTCTCTCTAGCCAAAGGCATGTCAGGATAGATTAGACTTAAACCTTTTGATCTGCTTCCAGTGCACAGAAAGGGCGAGTTCTAGGCTGGAAAATGGCAGGAGTGCAATGTTGACTGTTCTAAAAGCCTGAAGGGGAGTCTGGAGGTTGGTAGGATGAGCTATCAAGGCTCAACAGAGGTTCAGATGGTTTATGCTGCAGCTTGCTCTATGCAAGTAGATTCTTTTCATTTTAATAAGTTGAAGAAAGTTCTGTTCTTGGATGGTTTGTGATCCTGTTGAATCACCACTGAGGGCACCTGAATCTATAAAACCTATAAATAACCATACCACAGATTCACAACGATGCGTTTTCTCCAAATCACTGCTCAGCACACTATTCAGCCCCATCAACTTGATTTCAGGGTGTCCTCCTCCTCTTGATTCTTACTCGTGCAGTAATGTTAGCATTTTAGTTATTAATGACTTGTTAGGGGAAATAACTGCCATTCTGGATGGACAGTGCAGTTGTGTAAGTGGATTAGAGGACTGTGAATTTTTAAGTTATTGAACCCTTGTTTTCATGGTAAAATAGGATTTGACAGCCGGTGTGAAGGACACACAGACTTAACTTCACCTAGGGCTCAGCACCACCAGCTATGGGCCAGATACTCTTGCCTCTGAGAAACCAATGTCTAAGTAAGAGCACAGTTGAAATCTGAGGAAAGGAGAGATTTCTGGACTTTGGAATATGTTTCTGTGTGGTTCTGCATTTTGAGGTGATTGAAAATAGGGCTGGGAGGGATTTTCCTGAGGTGGCCAAGCGTATGCTTTGCCACAAGGCACAGTAAGCTGCATCTGAGCCATTCCTAACAGATGAGTTGAGCTTGTTCTTTAAGAAGCAGAGATTTTTCTGTTTCCCTGGATGAGTTGTATTTGGTTTTATGAAATATGCTATTGAGGAAAAAGTAGATTTTGCTCAGCTACTGAGCTTTTCAAGGCTTTAGGCAGCAATCTGCAAGCTGTCAGGTCCAATTAAAGCAAATGGCTGGAGCTGATATGTTTTTCTCCCTCCTGGAGAGAGCACAGTTCATCAAAAGCCAGAAGGAAATTTCATCAGGCTCATGAGCAATTATCTTATGGGATGTAATAAGAGATGCACTAGATGCCCAGTGTGAACTTTCACTTATAATCACTCTTAATTCTCCAATGAGCAGATGAGCACTGATCCCACCAATTTGAAGCCTGAAGTTTTCCTGCTCAGTAGAGGGAAATTGTTCTGTAGAATTTGGCTGATGGTGACATGTAGCTGAATGTCAAGCATGCCTGACTTGACGCCAGGTCTTCCATCTCTCTGTGGTACGTTGCAGCATCTACTGTGGGAAGCTTGTGACAGCTGTTGATTTTTGGTTGACCTGTGGTGTCTCCTGGAGGTTGTTTTCTCATTCGTAGAGGGGCTAAAGTGTAAATATTGACCTACTTGCAACTCTGTATTCCATCAGTCTCCTATGTTAGTCAACATTGAGCTGATTCATTAAAAATACTGTTGTATTTCTGCTGCTGGTGGTAGGTAGTGTGGCTTATAGGAAATTGGGTCTTGGTCCGTAGAATGTGGTGGCAAAACGCAGTTGGATTGAGGTTATGCAGATGAGCGCTTGGTTTTCAAGGCAAGGAATCAAGCTTCTTAGAAGGATTTGCACAAAAATGCTGTTATTGATTATGAACAAAATACTAACAAAGCTACTGCTTCTTTTAAGTCAGAATCCTTTATCAGGCTGGAAGAATAAGTAGTAAATTGGCATGATGACCACAGAGAGCATTGCTCTTACAACATGAAAGGGAAGGCAGTGTTCTCATCTCACCATAACAGCTCAGTACTAGAATACAATCAGTATAAGCTGAAGGCAAAATTCAGCTTAGACAGAAGGGATCAGCAGGCTGGCATCTGTAAAGGATGAGTGTTGATTGTAGAGGTGAAATGCAGTCAGTGGGACTGTCCTTAAGCACAGTGCCTAGCAAGTTATTTTTAGTGTTTCCTCGCCCTGTGTCCCAGTATTTCAGGATGTGTGCCTGCTCTTCCACAAAACAATTACGGTGGAGTTGAAATGACAAGATGTTAATCCCTGAGGAAAGGCATATTAATCACATGCTTTATTCTGTTTATGTAATACAGTTAAATGTACTTTGAGAGCAGGTGAGGTATGGGGTATGGGAATGGTTTAACCTCACTCAGGCTTTTTCATGGTTGATAGGTTTTAAAAAGCAGCTACCCTATTTTTAATGTTTCTTTCTGCTGAGAATGGTCTTTCAGTAAGGATGGCTTCATTTAGCTGATAGTGATACTTTACCCATGGAAGCATCATCTGCTCTTCTGTTCTGTGCCAGTGATGCCATTTTGCAAAACTTAGATTAAATAGCAGTCCTGACAGCACATAGAAGAAATCCCTATCTGTGGTGAGCTGTGAAATGAAATGTTGAGGCCTTGTGACTTAGCAGTGCAATATTAAACTGTGTACTTCAGCCAATTCTGCAACTCCCTTTGGTGGGCTAAGGAGGAATTTCATGAATTTAGTCTAATTCCTGGTGGTTAAATTTGTAACATAGCGGCTGAGATGGTGAGATGATTAGAACCAGGATGGTTCTAATCCAGGAGATCTGGTGTGCTCTCCACAGTGCTGGGAGCTGAGAGCTTGTGTCTTCTGTGCTGTGGTCAGGCACTGTGGATCTATGACATTTCTTGTCTCTCTCTGCCCTCTTTGTCGGAGCCACTGGAGATCAGGACTTGGAATCTGCCTTCTCCAAATTGGGGCCACGTTAGACTTCAAAAACAGGTATTGAGTAGTGTTGAGTGAGAGCGGTACAACGTTTACTGCCTTAAACTCCAACATTGCCTCTATTGCCTTATGCTTTCTTTCATCTTCCAGGATCTGACCAAAGCCAAATCCTTTCCAAACCATACTTGAGTTGGACTGTGCTCGGTCTTGGCCATCTCTTCACTACTCTTACCAATGGGGCTTGAAAAGTAAAAGAACCACACTGTTACAGTGCAGGGAATAATACACTTGGTGCTTGCTGTTGGTTCCTGGCGAGATGAGCGTGGTTTCAGCCTGTTCCATTGAAATTCTACTAAGGTACCTATCATCTAGAGCATGGTTGTTCCAAGGTCAGCAAAGATTGTAGCAAAAATTAAGCGAGGTTTTCACTGTTGTTCTTTTTTGTTTCAATTTACTTCAGTCAGATGGCTGTTTTAAAGAGGAGTGTTGCTGTCAGGATTGAGTCCATCCCTGTTTTTCTTTGGTCTGGTATCACTGACATTCTTTCATGACTCAGAAGTGGTTGGCTGTGATTTGCCAAACCTTTTATCTGATCTGCAAAGTGTGCTTCCTGCAAACAGGACAGTTCAATTCCTGCTTGCTTAACTTTGCAGCTCAGTCCGCATCCTTCAGTCTCAGTGGATAAACAAGACCTGATCCGACAGTGCTGCTCTTTGTGTGAGAATGGGCTGTGGAATGAGGTCTGGAAAACAATAAACAAGAAAATGAGCCTGGCTGTGTGTTTTTCCACATCAAGAAGCAGGGCTGGTGCTGTGTTGTGAGGCAGCATTAAAGCCCAGTGCTTGTAAATTAATAAGGCATTGTAACAGCTATTCTGAACGCAAAACATCTTTGTAATGTGTTACAATTTATTATTAGCCCTTATACCAGAGATACATTTATGGGTTAGTAGGGTTTTATGTGAACTTGTCAGCAGTAGTAGGGAAGCTGGATGAGAACTAGATACTGCCTGAGCAGAGATAGTAAATGTGGTTCTGAACAAATGGGAGAGAATTAGAATATGTGTTTCCATATGGGACCCAATATGAATGGGCTGTGTAAGAGCAAAACTTCAGAGAAAGTAAAAAGAGAAGGCTCAAAGAGAGTGATTTGCAAGTGGTAGAGCTGGGTACTGAACCGATGTGAATCGGGGTTGTGTCTGATGCAGTACTCTGGAAGAATCAAAAGTCTCTGGCCAGAGATGGGAGATGGAGAACTGGGGGCCAGGGCAGTCCTTGCACAATGCAGCACACCTGGGACACTGCGGCAGCTGCAGCAATGAGGCTGATGGCTCCTGGCCTCACCTGGGAGGGGATAAAAGCTGTGAGGTGTTCTTTGTGCCCTGGTAAGTCAAAAAGGATCATTCACTGTGAGTCCTGTTCCTTTTCTGGTCTGCTTTTGTTTAATAAGTGAGTATATTTAGCTGTGGGAGTTGTGTGTGTAGAGAGAGAGCCTGCTGTGTCCTGCTATGTGAATGTGTGCTGCTGTGCTGTCTTGGGGCCTTACCTCTTGATAAATGGCTAACTTCGAGGTTTGGGCCTTAGTCAGAGGTATCTGATCCTAGCTGTCTAATACTAAAGATCTCTGGTACAGAAGTTTGTGCAGACAAGTGTGAACCAGGTGTTTAGCTACTGAATTGCTGGTTTCACAAACTGATTGTGTCAGGAAAGAGAGGATGTTCTATTGAATCCCATTTCTGTAGGGCTTAGGAGTAGTGCAGAAAACAGTCCTACCAGAAACTTGCTGCAGTTCATGTGCTAAGGTGAGCTGACTTAATGTACCCATCGTGTCCAACTTGCTTAGGTGTCTTTTGTTTCCAGTATGAGGATATACAAAAGCAAATCTTGAACCTTTACAGTAGTGGTGGTTGCTCAGTCTGAATGCTTCATCTCTTGGTACAACCTTTAAAGGGCACTGTGTCCTTGATGTTCCCTTGGAAGCAAGCCGTTATAATGTGTTGTGTGTGTATTGTGAGGGCTTAAAATAAAACACTTGGTGACTAGGAACTGCTCCAGAGGCTTAACAATAAAGAATGATTGAAGAGACTTCTCCTGAATGAGTCAGGTGCCTTTAAGTTAGGAATGAATCCTTCTGGACCTGACCTGCATACCTTTGTTCTTGAATAGAATCCCCCTGAAATGACTGAAGTCACAGTGCATGTCTACTGGAGCCTTGTTGCTGAGTTGTCTCCTGAAGAATGATCAGCATCATTCTGGTTACTTGCTTGTGCTGCAGTGCAGTTATCTGGGTTTGCTGCTGATACAGGTGATGTTGGTGGTGTGCTCTGTTCCAGGCTGTCTGTAGTATATGTCTGTAAACGTGTGATGGGGTTTGCCCAGTATGCACTGTGATCGTGAAGGATAAAGTGTTTGTCTTGGCGTTACAAAAATAACTGCAAGCCAGTGAGGTCTGTCATGTAAATAGCATCTTTTTTTCCTGAGAGATATGAGTTGAGGACCAAAGAGCAAAGCACAAATCTGCTCCTTTGCTAATAAAACACAGCTGGAACAGTTTCTGGGACACTTTTGTTCTGCCCATTAAGGCCTTATCAGCACTGTTCCAATCAGCACCAACCCAAAAGGGTCCTTGTCCTTTCAGTGCTCTGTAAATGTTTGCATTCCTTTTGTCTGATTGCTGCCACTTGCAGCTATTGATTGTTATGGCTCTGTTTCACCTGTAATCATTTCAATGCTTTCTGATGCTTTTCAGTGGAGCAATCTCATCAGCATTAACTCTCTGTGCTGCTGAGGCTCCTTCTGCCTTCTCTGTTTCACAGAGAGTGAAAGGCATTGGAAACAGCTGAGACACAAGTTCACTTCCAGTTCCTGCAAGCCAATTTGATAAACTCAAGCCCATGGTTATTGGTTCGTGTTTTGGTTTCTTTTGCTGCTGTTTCACTCTTTTATGAGAATGGAACTCAGGGAGGGGTTGTGGATCTCAGAACAGGATGTAAAACTCCTTGGATTCGTTTCTAATTAAAAGAAGCTTCTTTACCCACCTCCCAGTTGTGCTGAGGGTGCAAAAGCTCAAGTTCTCTTACTCGTTGCATGGTATGCCATGTGCAAAAGGTTATGGGGAAGAGTGGGTTTGTGGCTACGTGGCACTGCCGTGAGCGCAGAGCAAACACACGAGATACTGAGCAAACAGATACTGAGCTTTGGGCAGTGTTGATGTGCCTGGTTTTGTCAGGCAGAGGACAGAGTGCTGTCGGTAATGTTACACATTTGATGTCCCTGAGTGGGAATTCGTGGAGGAGACCTTGGCTCCTGCAGCAGCTGCCCGGTTCCCTGGGATTCACCAAGGGGAGGACTTCGCACTCAGCTGCTGAGCTCTGTGCCTGCTGTTCCCATGTACCACTGGAGCACTCATTTGGATGAAATAGGAATGTATGGTTGTTGTTGTTTTTACCTTTTTGTTTATCTCTGATCTGAAGGAAGAAGAGATGGTACAAATCTCAAGAGGCTTTAGTTTCATGAAGGCGATAAATACTGGTGCGCTTCAAACTCTGCAGTATTGCATCCACCTCCACAAAGAGATTCGAGATGAAAGTGTTGCCCAAGGCGTCTGTTTGTAATGATTAGAACCGAAGATGCCATGAAGTTCACAAGGACATCTGCTTTTGGTGCTGCTTGCGTGAGAGGTGTTGGGATGTCACAGCGATGTGCAGCAGAAAAAGCCTGAAGCTAGAGAGATGCAATGACTGAACAGAAATCAGGCTCTCTGCATGTTAGGAACTCGATTTTGCATCAAATTACTCCTCCATACATTTAAAAGGGGATGTTTGGCTGGAGGAAGAGTTTATTTTTAGGCCTCAGTGGTTTCACTTGCTTTATTGGTAGGCGGTAGTGTTAACTGCATGTCACGTGGCACAGAGCTGCTGCCGCCTCTGAGTCCACATCCTACCGGCTCATCAGCTGCTCTGTCAGCCTGGGCTGAGCTGCCTCTGTGTTGTGGCACTTGGTGAGATTGGCTGCACGTTTGGAAGTGGCACAGTTTGGCCCTATGGTTCTGTTGCTCGTGAGTTTTGTTTTGTCATTTGCTTTATTTTCATATTTTAGAAAATTGCAGATGTTACAGATAGCTTGAGAGGGAGACCCAGGGGTGCCCAAAGACAAAAGGTTGCTGGAGCAGATTGTTCCAGAAGTCTGAGCAGCAGCTCTGGCCCTCACTATTGAAAGCTGCATTCCTCTATCTTCTTTGAGTGAAGAGATCTGTGAACCTATGATCTGGACTTTGACAATTGATTTGATTTAATTCAAAGTGGTGGATGTGCTGCATCCGTGTGGTGTTCACCTCATTCACTGATTGTCATGGCAACAGTAGGAAAGGCTGTCCCAGGCTGTTACTGATCCCAGTCTGCAATGCTGATTGCACATCGGCTGCCCACCCCTTCTGGTTCCTGCTATAGCTAGCATTGATAAATGGCAGCAAAGGTGCTCATACCCCTCACACTCAGTGCTCTGCAATGAATCTTTGGGCTTTTTATGCAGATGTCTCTGTGCCTGAGTGGTCTGGCGAGTTTCCATGTTCTTCCTGCATGTGCTAAAGCTGTGAGGGTGCCTGTTTAAATGAAATACAGGTTTATCTCTTCAGCAGGTCAGACCTGTTCTGGAGCCTGGTCATTCTGGGGAAAAAATAATAATTATTTCTTGCATTTATTTATTGAATTATTTTTATGGAGTTGGTGTTAAATTTAACCTAATACTATGAAGAAGCATGACTTCTAATTGGCTTGCTAAATGCAATCATCATTTTTAAATCACCAGTTGAACTACAGCTAATATTAAACAGAAGGTAGTCAGATGTATCTCAGTAATGTCGTTTCTTTACTTGGCATTTCTTTTTGATGGTGATTACAGCAGAGTGGGGTAAATACTTCAAGGTGGGATTTGAGTTCTTTGCATTTGGGAAGTGGAATCTAGAAAACCTACTGGCCCTGCTAATTGAACATGAATTTGTGTACCAGGCATAAGAGCTGGAATAGCATCTGCTTGCCTTGCTACAGAAGTTATTGCTGTGATATGTTGGGTGACGTCGCTTAATTTTATGTTGTCTTTGTAGGTGTGCTGAACATGCAGCAGAGGATGCTGGTTGTGCTGCTGTCAGTGCTGCCCATCTCCAAGGCCTCCTGCATGAAGGAGTTCTGAGGGTTGTTGTGCAGAGCAATGGACTTGGACCCCTATGCCAGCATGCAGGTTGGGATGCGGGTAGTTCGTGGAGTGGACTGGAAGTGGGGCAGCCAGGACAGCGGTGAAGGGAACGTTGGGACTGTGGTTGAGATTGGTCGGACAGGCAGCCCAACCACCCCGGATAAGACTGTGGTCGTGCAGTGGGATCAAGGCAACAGAACCAACTATCGGACTGGATTTCAAGGAGCTTACGACCTTCTTCTGTATGATAACGCACAAATAGGTAAGTATGGCATGGAAATGGAGCATAAACTCTAGCACTGTAAGGCCATTGTCTTTAGCACGTGTAGCACTTGCCTCACATGCTAGCTGACATGCGAGCTTTTTGCCACTCTTTGGGGACTGATGCTGAGCAGTAGTGAAATACATATATTTTTTTTTCCCCTTAAAATATGCTACTGTAGTTCTAACAGCCTTGTCAGCCTGGTTTCTCTGAAATTCACATGGAGTTATATTCCTTTATGTTTGTTCTCCTAGGTGTCCGTCATCCTAACATCATCTGCGACTGCTGCAAGAAGCATGGCATACGAGGGATGCGGTGGAAGTGCAAGATGTGCTTTGACTATGACCTGTGCACACAGTGTTACATGAACAACAAGCACGATCTGTCGCATGCCTTTGAGCGCTATGAGACAGCACATTCACAACCGTAAGTGATGCTTGTAGGGGAAGGGCTGTGAACTGGGTGATGCTGCTGTCCGAGGAGGCAGTCTCTGAGCTTTAAGGCTTGCGTTTATCCACCAGATTAGGATGTTTCCTGAGCTTATGTTAATATGACAATCCAGACAGATCCTATTGTGAAGTGAGCGTCATGATTTCCACTGTGTGTGTTTAGTGGAAATATAAATATATGTATATTTTTTTTACTCTAAGTATTATAGTTAACTCTAGGTAGTTACTCAGGGGTGTCTGTTTGCTTCTGCTGTTTGAGTTCTGTCTCAAGAAAATCTATGAGGTGCTGCAACTTTGGGCTGAAAAATGCTTGGAGAGGAGCAGCCCAGAATGCTATATATATATATATTTTTTTTTCTTTTTTTGAAAGGGAGATTGCTGGGCAAGATTGCTGGGTAATTTTCTTCTCAGAACTCATATCCTTTGCAGAAATGGTTTCACTTTCTGAGGAACGTGGATGGCAAAGGATGGAAATAAGCATTGAAAAGAAAATTTGCTTTGTATCTGACCTTATCCAGGATGCTGCTTAAATTAGGCAGTACAGTACTTGCTGTCAGTGTGAGAAGAGAGCGTGGAAGACTGCCAGTAAACTTGCCAGACCCAGTGTTGTCCTGTGTGACTTGTCTGACTTTGCCAATACACTGCAGTACCACTCTGGACTATTGCTTGAAAAAAACATCTGAGCACTGCTGGGGTCTCTGGAGGTAGTTTTTCACTGGAACATTACTATATGTTAGCTGGAACTATCAAGCAGCTAATAAAGATAATTAAAAAATAATCCCCAAAGCTACAAAACAAGTGGGGGACACAACGTGAGCCTGTCAGATGCCAGAATGGTTTCTGGGGGAGTTGGTAAAGGGGAGAGTGAAAAGCAGAGGTGAGTGTAACTGGGTTGTATGACATCTTTCCTGCTGTTCCTAAGTGTCAGGTGTTGAGTGTAGCTGTGCTGCAGGACAGAGAAATTAGAAATCCATAATGAGGAAGCTTCCATTTATGGAAAGCTGCAATTTCAAAGATGAATGAAAGGCGCAGGTTGTTATTCTTGGCAGTCACTCAGCTTTTGGAGAAACCGTTTGGGCAGAAGTGCTCTTTGTTTCAACTCATTTGACTGTGCTGGATTCTGGAACTCTGAGCTATAACCGCAGTGTGTGTGGGCTTTGTGCAAGAGCTTTCATACAGGGAGCTCATCCTAAACCAGTTTTACTCAGAAATTAATCTGTGTGGAAGCAGGAAGGAGGAACACCTTTGTTTTAATGCAAATGGAATTGCGATTTTTTTTTTTGGTCTAGTGTTCATGGATCGCATTAGGAATTGAATATTCTGATTTAAAATATGTATATACATGAAACAAATGGCAGTGCTAGTAGGGAAGATCACACTTGAACAATGCTATGAGGTCTGAGCTGCAAAGACACATTGCCTTAGGCAATGCAGCATCCTTTTTGAAGAACAAAAATTGCTTACTTATGAATCACTGAAGCCTTAGTGTTGTGAAGAGACTATCACTTAGATCATTCATCTCCATTTTTTTTGCTCGATAAAGCAGAAGCAAGAACCTTTGGCAGCTCCCCAAGGACTGGGAAAAAAAAGCTGCATATTTAAAAACATGGTAACTGCTGTATGGATTTGGCTTTTCTTGCGGTGTTCTTGTTGTTACCTGCTGTTGTTTGAATGGCTCTGAAATACAGCCCTGAGATCTGTTAGAGATCATGTGCCTCTCACCTCCTTTCTCTAGCAGAGAATGGCAATCTTATGGTTATTGAAATGAGGACATGAACAGCCTCAAGCACAGTGCTATGTGCTTTCAAGACTTGGAGAAAGTGCTGTGCAGGGACCACGAGGGTGTTACTTAGTAAGGAAGTTTGTGTAAACGGAGTGGGACTTCCCAGCAGATCTGTCAGCATCCCACAATCTTGGTTTCATGCAGTAATGATGGGATGACTTGCAGATCATGATTGTATGCTCAGTTGACTATCCTATGAAGCCCTATGGAGTGCAGCTACATTACGGAGCTTTCACATCTGCTGTCCTTTTAACCAGAGATCAAGAGCTGGGACTTAGTGGGTTCTCCCTGGTCTCAGCCCGTTGTTAAAAGATGGACTACCACCACGGATCCAGTGTTGTATGTAACTGTTCCTATTGCTCATCTGTTGGGAAGGCAAGAGGAAGGCAAGAACTCTGGCAGGACATCTGCAGCGATGGCAGTGTGATGGCCCTGTGGAGTAAGCTTGCGGCCACCTGCACTATCATTGCCATCCCTACCACATGACTCCTGTGCAGCTAAACATAGGCATGACCAACAAGTACATGTTCATAGCAGCTCACTAATCCTAGCATTTTAAGAGGCCTTAAGTCTAGACAGATGCTGCAGGGCATCGCCAGTGAGTTTTCTAAAGAGGTTTTGAAGACACCTGTACCTGAAAGCTATTCTGGGTCTTCAGTGACCTACTTTGAACTGTTGGTGGTAGGAAGTACTGATTTTGTATGTTTTGCCATTTGAACTTCTCTTCCTGATAACTGCCAATCGCTGGCATTCTTTATTGAACTTACTTGGTTTGTATTTTATGACTGTTAATTCTGAGAGTGGTTCTCTTTCTTATTTTGAAGGGCTGGACAACTCCATTTCACTGTTGTTTTTTTTAATAATCTTTTATCCACTTGCTGAATATTATATGTGTAGTAATTGGGAGATAAGTCAGGCTCTGTAAGCAGGATAGCTAAGCAAAACTCCCCAGGTTTTGTCCTGTCTGGTTCACCAATTGGACTGCTAACTCAGACACATTAAAAGAAAAAGTCTGTGCTGTCACCTAGGTATGTGTGTGCACTGAAGGCAGCTTTAACAGCCCAGCCTTCCTTCTGTTTGCTTATAACGAAAGCTTGAGCTAATACTGGAGCTGAGTGACAGCTGTTGGCTATTTCATTACTAGGCAGTGGAGGGGATGCGTGTTTGTTTACTGTAGCAGCCTCTTCAATGTGTGTTGCTTATGCAGTGTCACACAGAACAAGAAACTTCGGTGCGTGACACTGAGTTGAATCTGACTATTGTTTGTTGTGTTTCCTAATGTTTTTTATAAAATGTTTAAGTATGATTTTATTTATATGAATTTATTTATGGATTTATTCCATTAATGAATGAGTAGAATTTTAGCTTTAAAAAGTGTCTGATTTACCAGATCAACTGAGGCCTCAGACTTGCAGCTGTTTTTGTGCAGACTATGCCTTGGCATGGCGACATAGGATTGACAGTGGAAATTTTTGGCGAAGACAGTTCTTGAAATAGGTTTGTGTGATCCTGATCCCTCAGGCAGCGTCCTCGTCTTAGCCTGATTCATGCAGGAGCAGTCAGCATCCGCCCGCCATCTGTCAGAACATCCTTTATCCTTTGCTGGAAGTGCTTCAGGAGAGCTTTGTTAGGGAGGATTAGAGAATCTGCAATTTGTTGTGTTAATGTCAGTTTTACCCGTACGTTCTGTGGGATCTCTGTGCTTTTTATATACATCCTAGAGGAAGTGTGGGTTTGCACCCACTGTCTCTCTAAAGATATGGGATGGTCCAGTTAACACAGTTCTAATGGCCTGCTGCCTCACAGGGTAACCATCTCTGTGCATTCTGCTTATTTCTTTAAGTATTTTCTGCAATGTGAAGGTCTCTGTCTCACACAGTGTATTAGCTGTGTCTGGTAGGAAGGGGCTACAACTTCTGCAGGGTCTCAAATTGCTACTGCAGATTAAAAGCAGCTTGTTTAAATTTCTCCAGGTGAGTCGTTTAGGTCTTAAACTTTTATCTGTAAAGCATGGATGATGCCGTTTTCCTGGCATAGCTCTCAGTGATGTGAGAGGCTGTGTAAACACCTCACTGAAGATTGAGCACAGGCAGAATATCAGCAGGGGGTGGTTCCCAGCGAGCTGAAGAGATGAATAGCTGCATTCTGTACAGAACATGTTCCCAAGTGTCTTCTGGACTCCACAGTAATTTAATATCATCGGAATTTGTCGGACAGAAATGACTGCAGACTTGGAATGGCTGTGATAATTAAAATTGTTATTAAAGGCAATATTGCAGTCATTAAATTTATCCCTTGGGTATTTCTGCAACACACTAATAACTTTGGCTCTTATCCAGCATTTGGAGGAAAACATGCTGTATTAGATTAAAACTTAGGATGTGTTGGCTTGGCATCTGGATCTTGTATCATTCTTCTGAGCTGCTGGTCAGCAGTGTGGTTCAAGACATGGTCAACATCGTAGTGAGACCAGGGGAGGCAGCAGTTATGGTGGGTTGCCTCCAACACTTGGGAATTGGGGGTGGACCTTCTTACATCAAGATGGTGTTTCCCTCCTATGATTTATTTTAGAGAGCTTCGGGGTACCTGGGTTAAAACTGGGGATCTCTTAGCTGGGTATAGCATAAAAGATAGGACCGGTCCTGAGGAGGCAAGCTGAGTAGAAGCAGAGAAAATGGAGGAGTTCTCGTCCCTGTTTTGTGAAAGGGATGTAGAGGTGATGACATGATTTGGTCAAAGCTGGTGGCGGAACAGGAACTGCATTTAGCCCTCATGTAGTGCTGTTTTCTCTCTTGCTTCCTACTGTCATGATTGCAAGGCAGCGAAAACACAGTGAAAATAGCATGTTGAAGCTCAGCTGTTTCAGATGTAATACGCAAATCCATGCTGGTTTTTGAAACCAGTCTATAGCAATTTATCCCTTTTTAAGGCATGGACATGACACAACCATGCAAAAAAAATGGTCTTCGTCTTCCCTGTGTAGAGCTATGATCTGGATAATGTAAAATAAATTATTGGAAGAGCATGTGTATATAATCTCCCTCTTTTTAAATACACTAGGCTGTAAAGCACAGGTAGGAGATCTGTTAGCAAGTTAAGAAAGGTAAAAGACTTAGGCTTTTGATGGATAAGTAAACAACGAGTTCAAGCATAAGCTTTTTATCCTTCTGAGTCTCCACCTTCTCTCTGGCGGCATTAGATGGGAAATGAACACAATACTCTGAGGCCAGCCCTATTCCCGGTAGGCTCCCCCCCCTTGCCCTGCAGAGCAGCTGCTGTGGCTGGGAGCTGCTGGGAGCCTGTCAGGACGAGATGGAGAGTTAAGGGTATGGATTGCAGCACCTCTGCAGTCACTTAGAAAAGCAGATTGTACCCTAGGAGACCAAACCAAACAGGTCTGTGAGGGCTTTGGTGGCTCGGTGTCTTAGAAAAAGCTTTCTGCTAAGGAACGGAAACTAGGAAGACCAGCAGAGAAGTTGCTGTAACGCTATGGGAATTGGAAGCTGTTTTAACAGGACGTCAGACCCCCTGTTTACTATCACGTAGGTAATTTTTTTTTTCCTTAAGATGGGTGCGTATGCTTGAGATGCAGACTGCTGGGTAGATAAAGGTCTTTGTTATCCTGGAAACAGTCTAGCCGTAACACTAATCTGCTCTGCTTTTCAGAAAGTGAATTAGGCTGTGCAGTCTGCAGCTTAAGTTATGAAATGTGCTGAACTCCTCACGACTGAGTTAAGAGACTTCTTGAGCCATTAATGCTTTCATGCTGTGTACGCTCTAGTAACACCCATAGACATTGCCTTAAAGTCACAGTGGGATTCTAGGGCTGCTGAAATTCAGTATCATCTCTCTGAAGTGGTCTCAGGCTTTCCAGAGAAATTACATTTCCATCCTTACTGTCTCTTTATTTGCCTCTCTCTCAGAGGCTCTGTTTTAGACATAAGTTTTCATTGTGAGTTCTGTATTAACTGACTTGGGTATTCATCTTGGGGAAACCTGTGGATTATCCTAAGTGGCACAGCTGGCAGTGAAAACACGTGCCCTGCTGCTGTAACGTTTAGGATCGTTTGATGGTATTTCTTGCCAGGCTTCCCCTGTTCTGTTTGGTAATGTTTGAAGATAAACCTGGGTCATCTTTAGCCCCGTATATTACTCACTAGTGGTCTTTCTGCTGTGAGTGCAACAGTACCTGAGAGTTCTGACTTTCCTGGTGAGACCAGCTTGTAGGATCGAAGTCTCATGCTTTCCGTGTTTTTCAGAACTCAAGCCGTACATTGCAGTAAGTATGGAACAGAGCTTTATGAAGTCTAAGTAGTACTAATAAATTTGTTTTCTCTAATTTTGTTTTTCAGAGTCCTAGTGAGTCCTCGACAGAATCTGACTCGCATCACATTAAAAGGGACTTTCCAGGGGGCTAAAGTAGTCCGTGGCCCAGACTGGGAATGGGGTAACCAGGATGGTAAGCTGCTTTTGAGATGTTCTGTAAAAGACCATTAGACTTTTTCCCCTTCTTTTTGTTTTTGCCGAATTGCTGATTGAGGATGTATGCACTGAGCAGTAGCTCTTAGGGAAACTGTTCGGATGATGCAGGCCTCTGTTCTTTAGCAAATTAAATATTATTTATTGTATTTGTTTAGAGATATATCTGTGACATAGACTCTATGCATTCATTCAGTATGTGGCAGGAAAGTTTTGCTGCTCCTATTTCATAGATGTGAAAATTTATGGGAACCATCCTGGAAGATCTTATATAGAGGTATATATGTAAGTTTACACTATTTTAAAAGGAAATAAAGATCTATCCTCTCCTGAAAAAGCTCCTACTCAGTGGGAATTAAGTTTTGTCTGACTTTGTGTATAGTATTCCTTTTTCCTTTGGAATATCCTTATTTGGACACTAAAGAACAGTGAAGAGGAATAGTCTTTAAGTTTGACGTGGAGCACTAATGAAAAATTATTTGCTGTTGTTGCTGGAAAACAATTTTTTTTCTGTATGAATGTAACTTTGGGCTGAAAATGCAGAGCCAAAAATGGCTTTATTAGACCTGCTCTTGGGGTATAATGACTGCAATTCACTGATAGCAATTTCCGTGTAGTGCTTTAGGGTTATGACAATTTTACTGTGTTTCTGCTCTGAATTTTGTACATACTGTACTGTTTACAGCTTTTTTTTCTCTTGATAATTAAGTTGTAAGTCCAAAGGTTCCACCATTTATTGCAGCTCTGGGGTTCAGTGGAGGACGTGATTACTTGTGGAGTCTGAGAGCAAAAGAGGCTTATGCTCAGTCCAGCTTATCCATCATTTTGAGATCAGATCAACATTTACATGTCTGAGACTTGTGTTGGTTGCAATGGTCATGACCTGAAAGCGGTGGTATGTGCAAAACAAGTGAGAGGAAATATAAGGCCAGGTGCTCAGCTGTTCTCCACTGATGCTGCCTTGTCTATGAGCTGTCCCCATTTGCTGCTGTTTGCTCTTCAGAACTTAGCTTCCTGATAGCACTAGCACAGCAGCTCTGTTTCCATTTAAGGAAGGAACATATAAGCAGTGGTAAAACGTAGCCTTGCAAACTCTCACACAGGGTCTTGGTAAGCGTATGTATTAATTACGTGGTCTTGTGTGTCTCTGCTAAAGACAGTACCATCTAGTTGAGAAGTCTGATTGAGTGATCTTGCTTTTATTTGCATTCTGTTGCCTGAAGCTGATTGCAGAAATTAGCGTTGACTGCAGTGCTTGCCAAATGACGAGACTTTTTGCTCAGCTCTTCTCAGAGTTGACCTTTGCAACTCCTCAGTCGTTCTAGCCTTTTCCTTGCTGCCATCTCTGAATCCTAGCATCGTGGAAGTGGACACTAGTGTTCTTAAGAAACATCTGTACATGGAAGGAGAGATTACAGTAAAGCCCACTAGTTTGTCTGAATTACCCTCTTTAGATGAATGTGCAGGTAGATGGGGAAGGTAGCTCCTTTGAGTTGACTTTGCAGACAATTAGAGGCAATTAGAACCTCACTGTCAACCCAGTGAGACAGACAGATGTTGCTGACCCCATTTGGAGGACAGCACTAGATAAGTGTTGGGAGTTGCCTGAGTTCATGCAGTGACTTGGCAGCGGAATGAGGCTGGGAATCTGCAAGTTCTGATTGCCTGTCACTAGATTTGGTGTTGATAACAAGTTGTCCCTCTTGCTTGAGGGAATGGCCATGTGCCTGGACACATTTACCATCTTGCTTATTTATCTCCATGTTCTGAACTATTTCACTGGTGTTCTTCTCTGCTGTGCAGGTGAAGAGAAGTACCAGAACAAATTTTACCTGATGTTCCCCCACCTCAAAAGTGCTGGGGGAGGGATTAAAGACTTTGGGCAGATTTTACAACGTTGTGTTTTTGTTTTGCCACAGTGTGGTGCCATGACGCTGTGTTCCCTAGCTAGGCAATGTTTCTGTAGGCCAAGAGCAATAACTGTTACACTTCTACAGAACTCAGCTTTTCCTTATATGTATTCAAAAGCAAGTGGCTGACTGACTTTGAGCTTCATGTGGAGATTCTCTCAGAGTTGGTCAAACTGAGTTGTCCTGTGGGTTGATTTCCTTCATTAAGAAGGTGTGCCTTCTGCAGATCAAGGTATAAGGAAGGTGTATGAGCTGCTGATCAGGTCTTTGTTGGTTGGTTGTCTTTATTGTGTATGGAGAACACTTGGTTGGAGGGCACTGCTTCAGGCAGCAGGATGCTGATGGTGATGCAGATCTGTGTGCTTCAGTTCACCATTCATTTCAGGCCTGTAACAGTGCCCTACAGAAATCCTTCCTGGCAGCAACATCTGTCAGAATTTCATCCTCCCCAGCTACTGACTTTCCACTTTGGGCTACTGCTCTGTGGTGAATAGTTGGAGAATGGACAAGTTTTCACCTTGCTGTTTACTTAGCTAAGGGAAAATGTCATTACATTTTATCTCCGTAAGCATCTCAGGGTCAGGTGTCTGTTGGTCTCTGGGAAAATTCAAGGTGGACGTTCTTTTTTTTTCTCCCTCTATTTCCCATCAGGTGGTGAAGGTAAAACTGGACGTGTGGTTGATATTCGTGGCTGGGATGTGGAGACTGGACGTAGTGTGGCCAGTGTCACGTGGTCTGATGGCACCACAAATGTCTACCGAGTTGGGCACAAGGGAAAAGTGGACCTGAAATGTACTGTGGAGGCATCTGGCGGCTTTTACTACAAAGAACATCTCCCAAAATTAGGTGCGTGGGTACAAGTCTTCTGTTGGGAAGCTGTTACTTGCACTGCCATTTCCTTACAAGAAAGCCCATTTTGCTTGGAAAACAGGATGTGAGCATGTGGATTTAGAAAATTCCTGTATACTGTGTGCTTTAAAAAAATGGTGAATGTATTCTTTTATTTCAGGGTGGTTAGCAAAGTTGTTTGTCCTTTCAGTGAGGTCACATAAGACCATCAGATGCCCAGAGCTGTATCCCAAGGGAGGGCCTCAAGGGTCTTCTGTCAAGGCAAAGTCATGATAGTGAAGATTAATGAAACTCCCATGGGAATGTCTGCATCTGAAAGCAAAGAATTCGATTCAAATGTCAGCTTTGTTAATTCAAAGAGAAGAGAACTCATTTTGAGCACTGTGCGAGTGCCCTCTGAACAACAGTTTGGGTGACTGAATTGCTGAGGACAGCCACTGATGTCTGACACAACAGGACAGGCATCATTCAAATACATTCTCCTCTGGAAAGGGACAAAATTGTGTCTTCTTAGAACTACGTCATGTTTAATTCATACCATTATCCAGTTAGAACTAAATCTTTTCAATCTGTCTACATCATGCTGCCCGATAGTGTGTGTACAGCATGCTCTACAAGTAGAGAGGGGTTTACATTACCTTAAGCCTAATGTTAATGTGCAGACCACGTTACAAATGCATACAAGACGCAAAGTTTATTACTGCATCCTGTATGTGTGCGGGTGGTGTTATTCTCTTTAGGAAAACCAGCTGAACTGCAGAGAAAAGAAAGCACAGACAGGCATCCATTCCAGCACGGGGACAAAGTGAAGTGCCTGCTGGACATCGACATCTTGCGGGAGATGCAGGAGGGCCATGGGGGCTGGAATCCTAAAATGGCTGAGGTATGCTGCAGCTTGCTCCTGTTCTCTCAGCACCTTATCACTCGCTGTCTCAGACTGCAGAATAAACTGCTCGCTAGGAAGTAACCAGGATATAGAAGGTCCCATGATACACAAATATAATGTGTTGAGTGGATCACAAATAGAAGTTCTGTAGTGATAGGACACTGGAGTCAGTGAGCATGAGGTGTGAGCTTACATTCAAATAAAATGATAACAGCTAAATGAATAAATTTGCCATTTAAATTAGTGAAGTATGCCTTGCTGGTGTCATACTGCAGCATAGTAATCTCTACCCACCTTTATTGTTTGGAAAGATGAGGACAGTTTGTGCCGTATTCTCCAGTGTTTTTACATTTTGCATTCTTCCTGTCCTCCTGCCTGTTTTCCTTGCTATTAAGCAACGTAATTTATGTAGCGGTTTTCCTCTGCTTTTTTTTTTTTCCCTCCAAAGTTCATCGGCCAGACAGGCACTGTGCACAGAATCACAGACAGAGGAGATGTGAGGGTCCAGTTCAACAGTGAAACCCGCTGGACTTTCCATCCTGGAGCTCTGACTAAGGTATGTGCTGATAGGTGATTGTGACCAGAACAAAATGCTGCAGGGAATAGCTTTCCCGTTAGTCTGCTGTGTTAGGACGCAGTGTGTCTCCAGCAAGTGCCAAAGAAATATTCTGCTGTTCTAACAGCAGTGGTACTAGGCAGAGTAGTGTGCGCTATCAGTGCTGAGACAGATGGCTGTGGACTGTGGGAGCTGGGCTTCTGAGCTTTCCAGTTGTGTGAACCTTTGCATTTCAGATGTTGGAAGTTCCTAAAGTAAATTCTGTTTCTTAGTTTCCTTTGGTAAGAGTGGTAATGATTTATGATAATTCAGCCTTCTGTAGTTACCTTTCATCTGAGATGAGCCTTTGTCCATTTCTGTTTGATTTTTTTCCTTATATCTTCATGTCGTTCTATTTTTTCCATCTTTTTTTCCTTGCTTCTCTCTAGTTGTTCTGAATGACCTGAGTCTTTTAATCCACCTCTTCTAATTTTGTATCTGCGTTTCTAAAGCTGGTAGCGCTGGCCTTCCCCCAGGGAGCTGAGAGTTCCCAATGTGGATTGTTAGAAACAGGGCTAATAAGCATGGAGGGAGCTTCAGGAAGAGTACAAAATTGTGAAAGACCTGAACGAGGTCACAGTGAAAAGAGGAGAAAAAAAAAAAAAGCACAAAACCCCCCCCGAAAACAACAGCAAAAAACATCAAGCAAAAACTGTCTACCAATAGAAAATCCCATATTGGACTGTTTCTGCAGAATTAATCTGAATTTTGACAGTGCTCTGATCTTAGCTCAGTGAGCAATGGGAGTGTCTGGCAAAGGATCAGTGCAGAAAGGAGAAACCAGAGATTTTCTGTTTTAAATAACAAACAGATTTAACTTCTGTATTAAAGTCTCCTGGTGTGTCAGGTATGGTGAGGAACGGACCAAGGAAAGTTCCAAGTACTTCATTCTAGTATTATTTATAAATGCTTTGAAGAAAAGAAGAAAATTGTTCTGTCCCAAAATATTTCCCTACTTAAACGTGCACTTGGCTTAAAACAGGAATGCTCAAGCCCTTGGACTGTGTTTATTTTGCAGTGATTACAGATTTCTTGGTAGCTGTACTGAGGTTTTGTAATGCCTTATTTTGAAGTGGATGGGCTTCTTATTCAGTAGGGATTTCTGGGAGTGGGGGCTGATTGCTGTTTTTTTCCTTCATCTCCCCAAAGGTAATGTCTTTTTTTTTCTTGTAGCTCAACACTTTCTGGGTTGGTGATGTTGTCCGAGTGATAGATGATATGGAAACAGTGAAGCGATTCCAACCTGGTCATGGCGAGTGGACAGATGAAATGGCACCTGTGAGTACACGTCACTTCCAGGACAGTCCAGCAGCTTCCTCAGTTCTTCTCAGCTATTAGTAATGGTGACTGGTCTCGCATTGCCTTGCAGTATTCCTGACCTTTCTGGGACAGAAATATTGCCTGGGGCCATTAGCTGTCAGTAATATAACCCTGTCACAAGACCCAAAGCAGAGTGGGTAGATGGGGAATCTGACAAATGGTTTGGCTACGAGTAAGTCAAATAAAAAGTTTCTTCAACCAAAGTCCTCCTGAGCCCTTCCTGATTCTTGGGAATGAGGCAGGAAATAGTGCTTGAGTGGGAAAAATGGTCAGAGCGGACCAGTGTGGCTAACAAATACAGGTTTCCTCCAGGAGTAGTTAGATGCACAGAGGAAAGCTTTCCTAATCTCAGTTTTATCAGTTCTTAGATTGTTTCATCAGCTTTTTCCAGACATTTGTAATATGTCTGAGAAACCCTTTTTGTGTAAAACCAGTAACAGAGAAACTGCTGAGAACCTTGTGGTATCCTTGAAGTGGGAGCTGTCTGTGTTTGTTTAGTGTTTCTTTTCACACTGCAGGGGTGCTGCCTGCAAAACCTCTCTTAGAAGCACTGCTTTGGTTCTGAGATAAAAAGCATTCTGCATCTTTCCTTTTAAAAATCATTTCTCTCTTTCGATTGCAGACTCTAGGGCACATTGGCAAAGTGATCAAAGTATATGGGGATGGAGATCTGCGAGTGTCAGTTGGAGACCAGTCCTGGACGTTTAATCCAGCTTGCCTGACAGCCTATCAGAGAGATGAGGAAGCAAATCTCATGACAACAGAGAATGCAAAGGAATCAAAAAGTGAGATAGTGAGAATAGAGATGTCTGGATTGTCAGGAGTTGAGAAATGTTTGTTCTGGCTGTAATAAAAGCACTACGCTTTTGATGATTTTAAATTCCAGCTACATGTTCTTCCCTCGATGGAGCTCCAAAACCACTCTCTGCCTTAATGGGGAAGTAAAGCTGGCCTTGGTAGAAAAATAGATTATTCAGGACTCAGCAATCCTAGCCATAGTACTACCCTAGGTTGGGTATTTGCTTATGCCTAGATCTGTTTTGGTTTCTTGCTCTGTTCTGCTGCATTTCCTGTAGGAGAATACTAATTCTTGAATGCTTGTGAAATATTCTCAGGTATTTTTGTGCTGTCTAATCAATGAGTGCTTACCCAGTCCACTTTGAAATTGGTCTTGGAGTCACATGGCATCAGGCTTGTAAAGCCAAAGTTCTTTGTAAGCTTCAAATCTATAAAGCTCTTATTGTGAGCCAGGAGGCACAGCAGGCCCATACAGTGGTTATGCAGTTGTACTGTGCCAGCAATACAAATGTGTACACGTGCTCTTTGGTGCTGTTAACCTGTAGCTGTTTCTTATTCCTGTACAGGCACTTTGATTACTGTGTTGGAGAAACTCCTGTCTCAGAAGACGGAATCAGACCATGCAGGGTGTCTGGTCATTTGGGCAGCACTCAACAATGCAGCCAAAGTTCGGGAGCTCCTTCAGAAGTACCCAGACAAGGCAAGTCCTTGTCTGAATCCTGAATGTTTATTTTTTGGTGTGCTTTAAAATGGTATCATAAAGTTTTGTATTTGAGTGAGGAGTGGGAGAGAAGATATAGATCTTTCAGACCTTGGATTAAATAATTTTGCTGCAATTTAGGATTAAATATGTAAATACATGCATGTTGTAGGATGTCAGAGTGTGACATTAAAGCAGAACTGGAGCCAAGTCCTTAGAACATATTTCTAAAGGTTGCTTTTCTCAGATGCCCCGTATGGACACTGCACCAGATGTATTTATGTATATATGAAGACAATAGCAAGATGTCCAAGAATTTAGCCCCTGTTCGAAAAGAAAACAGCAGGTTGTGTGTTGACTGAATGCATCTGTCCTTACATGGCCTTGCTAAATAGAACTGTTGGAAACAGGAAGGAGAAAAGCTGCCCAGATTCTGATGCTGTGCATGTCTGTACAGTGTCCTTATCTGGTGTCTGACTGGAGCAGGGAACTGGGCTTGGCTTGCTGCTGAACAATTCATATGCTTGCAATGTGCCAGACTGTTAGGATCCTATCTACTCATATCACTGCATTTTCAAGCTGTCTATTGGAAGGTTCCATCCCCATACTTATTTACAAAGTTAATGGGAGCTCTGGAGATAGGAGTAGCTGAATGCCTGTGATTGTTTTCAGATAAGAAAGTGCCAAGAGTGAGGAATACTTTGTTAATATTTATTTCTGTTAGATTTCTACTTTATTTTCTATTTCTGTTCTGATATTTCTATTAATGTATTATTTCTGTAAGATAGATACACCGAGGAAAGGCTCACTTCATAGTGCAAGTTAGAATTGCTTGCCTAGGGCTTTCCGGCTTATCAGCGTTGTCTTTCTTGTGTAAATGTAAGAGTAACACAGTGGTCTCCAAAGCCTCCTTGCTGGAACAACTTGCCCATAGTTATGAGTGAATCAAGGAAGGTCTTGCCTGTCCTGCTCTCCTGATTGCTGCATAGAACCAGCTGCAGGGTAAAAAAAAAAACTGTTCTGCTTGCCAGTCAGCTGAGGTTGTGCCAGCTCCTTCATCTCTTCTCTTTAGCCTCCTGCTGATCTCAGTAGCTTCCTTTCTTTTTTTTTTTTGTCTTGCCTTTCATACAGCCTCTTTTTGTTCTTCGGTCCCTTTAATTTTTGAAAAACCTCATTGCAGCACCTCAACTCTGATTTACCCTCCAGCCGTTGTGCCCAGTAAAGTACCTGGAGTAACATTAAGCAATGGGGACTTGGCATTTTCAAAGCCAATTTGATCTCATCATGCATTTTCCAATTAGAAAAGGAATAGTTGGCTGCAATGTCAAGAAGTATTCTGCTTGCAGGCATAGAGGGATTTGGCATCCGTGCTGCAATCAGAGCCCTGGCTTCCAGCTCTGTTTGCTTATGTCTCCCTTCTCAACTAAATGTGCTATCCTTTCTCCCTTTAGGAATATTTAGGGAGAAAGTCAGCCTTGTAGTTGATGTATATAAAACAGAGCCAACAGGGCACAGATTTTGCTTAGTATTTCTGAGCACACCACTGTTCTGCAGCCAGTGACTGTCATCCTGCTAAGGCTGAACTCAAGGCAAGGTCTTGCCTTGCTGTTTGCTATGTCTCTGTCTTTCCTGTAGGTTGACAGCAAGAACCAGGGCAGAACTGCACTACAGATCGCCTCCTATCAGGGGCATCTGGATGTTGTGAAGATTTTGCTGCAGGCACATGCTACTGTCAATCTGAGGGATGAAGAGGGGGATACAGCACTGCACTATGCAGCTTTTGGGTAGGAGATCTTTTCTTGCTGTCTTTGATACAAGACTGAAACGGCTACAAAAGGACATGCCTAGAATACATATGAACCATCTGTGTGCAGCATGTAAGAGAAGGTGAGGAAGGGAGGCTTTTCTCCTTTACCTCATTAGAAGTTGCTCCATGAGCTTCAGGACTACAGATACAGTAATTTAATCCACAGCTAGGTCAGTTTCTGTGCTATAAAATTTGTGGGAAATCAGAACAAGTGATAAGGAGCTTTTGGTGATGTTTTCTGGGATGAGTGTGAGTTGGTTGGGATTAATTTGGTTTGTTGCCTTTTGTAAGCCAAGAATTCAGTATCAAGAGTGGGAGATACCTTTTGATTTAAATGAGACTGATTTAAGAGGAGGTGGATGGAGTGGGATTAAGAGGATACAAAAGCCAAGAAGTCTCATCAGCTTGCGGGAAAGGAGAATGTGTTGTTTGCACAGCATTGACTCTGTCTTACTCCTTGCCTTTAAATCAGAAACCAAGCTGATGTTGCCCGTGTGCTTATTGCTAAAGGAGCTGGTGCAGACCTGTTAAACAACGCAAAGTGCACAGCTTTGTATGTTGCTGTCAGTCAAGGATTCACAGAAGTGGTGCAGGCCCTCTGTGAACTGAACTGTGATGTCAACCTCCCAGTAAGTTTTGGGTTTTGAGGGATTTTTTGTTGGTTCTTTTTTTTTTTGTCCTTTTGGTGTTTTGTGTGTGGTGATGTATTTTGTTTTGTTTTTTTGGAGGGGGTTGGGGGGAGAAGTTGCTTCTCTTGTCTTGCATCATCTGTTGCTTAGAATTTGAAGACAGTTCTCTTATAATACGCTACTGTGTGCTGCACTGGGGAAGTATGCATCTAAATTCAGTACTCAGAAATTCCAGTTTTGGGTCTACACCTTCATCATTTTAAATCCGCTTAGCTCAAACCAGTAGTAAATCTCTGTTGTGCCTTCCAGTAAGAGCTGATCTCCTAACGTGTGATGTTAAGACTGTCCTGTTCCCAGGACTGATGAGGTTGTTAGGACTAGCATTGAGGAACTTGAAGGACAGCGGTCCCTTAAAGCTAGGAATATGAGCATGTGTTTGCTGAGCAACTGGTATCAAGCTCTGAGAAACTAATTTCACAAGAACTATGAAACTGCTCTGCATGACAGTGATATTTGATCTGGAGTTGATGTGACCTGGAAGACTGTACATGTTCCTGTCTTGCGCAGTCCCTCAGAGTATGCTTAACTGGACACTCTTAGGTAACCTGTGTTCTGCTTTGGTGTTCTTTTATAGGATTCTCATGGAGACACCCCCCTGCATTATGCTATCACTGCAGATTACAAAGTCATCATTGAGATTCTCACTGAAGTACCTAACATCGATTTCACTGTCCAGAACTGTCAAGGCTTCAATCTGCTTCACTATTCTGCTCTAAAAGGCAACAAGCTGTAAGTGAATGAATGATATGTAGGTATGCGTTCCTGGGAAACACACAGATTGGTTAGGTACTCTTAGAGCAGATAGTGATAAAATCTTGGCAAATGCATATTAAGACAGCTGTGAACGCCAGCTGGGCAGCACCTAATTGAGGTGGGGGAGTTGACTGTCTATCAGGGACTTAATGTAGTGAATTCTCTGCTATAGCAGTAATTCTTTTGTGAATGTAAGCAGAGGGTGCGTGTATGTGGTGCCTGTGGTGGGGGACAGGTGTCAATTTTGGTGTACTCTGCCTGCTTTTACAAAAGAAAATAGTAATCTCAAGAATCTGAGACTTTTCCTCCTTTTCCTCCCTTCTCTGGTTCTTAACTGTTATGGTAATATGTTAATTTTCTCAGCAAAGAAGGGAAAGGCTGAGATCATCTAACTCGCTGCACCCAACCTGAGATATTTTAATTAATACGAATGTAGGATTGTGTCCATTAAATTCCAGCTTCCTGCACTCCTCTATTGTGTTTCTTAAAGCTAACTCTGTGTAGAGCCTTATAGATCTTAAAGGCACATGAAACCAGAAATAGACTTAGTATTTTGAAAGAATTAGACGAGAGTAGCTAAGAAGTGAGCATTCCTCACAATTATCAGCATCAAAAGAAGATAAATACCAACAAGGTGTTCTGTTCTCTGCCCTCGGTGTAATGAGCAAGCTGCATCTGTCTCTAAACAATGAAAATCAACCCATGTAACTACACAGTTCTTGGCAGACCTCAAAAGAACTAGAAGATTTGTACAAGTACCTGCAGCTTGGTTTTCTGGCAAACAGTGCAGACAGGCTATGCCACTTCACTGCGGCTTCCTGACAATGTATGCAGTATTTGAATGCAACTGAGAAACGTAATACTCTGCCTCATTAAAGCTGCCTTCAAAGATCTGTTATAAATAATCATCCAATGCCTAAGAGAGATAAAGGCAGAATTTGCCCTGAAAATATGGGCAAGTGTAGCAACACTGGAAAGGAGTGTGGTTCTCTGCAGTGGTTGTGCTGACAAAAATCATCAGTGTATGTATGTATTGTTTTATTCTTGTAATTGTCTTCATAGTGAGAGCATTCTGCATCACATCTGCCAGCTCAGTTTTAACAGGCACAGTGCTGCTTAGGTTTGAAGAATGTTCGTAACTGCTGATCAGACGAGGCAAGCCTGCTTCTTCTGCATTGTTTTTCCTTCTTGATAAAGTAACTTTTCCATCTCTGGTTTACCTCCAACATTATAGAGCCATAAAGAAGATTCTAGCAAGAGCTCGACAGTTGGTTGACTCCAAAAAAGAAGATGGCTTCACTGCCCTGCACCTTGCTGCTCTCAATAATCACAAAGAAGTGGCAGAAATTCTCATCAAAGAGGTAAGAAGCAAAACAATGCTGCCAACAAATTTCCAGCTCTTCTACCCCCAAAATCCCATACTTTCTCCTAAGCTCTGTACCACACACAGCATTAACTCAACAGCGATGTGTTGGTCATATGGCCAAGATACAGAGGGCTGAATCATATAGCATTCTCTTGGAGATGCTTATTTCTGTCGTGAAGATGAACTTCAGAGCTGGGGCATCAACAGAGGCACCACAGCTGCAGCAGTTTTTTCAGTCAATCTCAGCAGCGGCAACAACTCCTCTTCGATGCAATTCTTTTCTTCAAGGGTCGCTGTGATGTCAACGTCAAGAACAACCGGAACCAAACACCTCTGCACCTCGCTATCATCCAGGGACACATAGGGCTGGTGCAACTGCTGGTCAGTGAAGGTAGCGATGTAAATGCTGAAGATGAGGATGGGGACACAGCCATGCACATTGCCTTGGAAAGACAGCAGCTCATGTCAGTCCTGATGGAGAAGCGTGAGGGGGAGATGGGGTCATCCCTCTTTTCCAAGGTGAGCTGGGAATAGGAGAAATTCTAACACCAAGGGCAGGAGAATGCTTGATGATTTTGGAATGGACTCTAAAGGGGCAAAGAAAGGCAGTGAAATAGTGCAAAGTCTGTCCAGTTAAGGAGCATGGAAGCAAACAGTCTTGCTTACAGGAGAATAAATCTGTTGAGAGCGTGTACAGATTTGAAGCATGCAACTTCCCATAGTCACGCAGCAATTTGTCCCATAACATTCTGTGTTTTTGTTAGCACTGTGTGCTTCTTTATTTGACATGGGAAAGGTCATGAATCTGCTCACAGAGCCAAGAGTCTTGGGGTTTAATTCATGCCCCAGAACCACAGAAATTCATTTGTCTGATGGCATGGAAAATAAGAGGCTAGCTAACCACAAGCACCCCAGTTATTTGCCGATGTAGAGCAGAATGTGAAAGATGAGACATACTATATATGATGAAAGCTGTGTTGTTATAAAGCCTGAACTGGATTTAACTATGTTGCACCATATTCATGAACATATAAGAAGTACTAGGCCATGGTTGAAAGACATTCCCACGTCTTTCACATCAGCAGAAAATTGTTGTTGACTTCAGATGAGTTTGGATCATGTGCACACAAGGTTGGCTTTTTAAATAGCTACCCCTTCAGGTTCCATGTGCTGGCTGCCCATCAGCTTGTATTTACTGTGGTGTTTCCAGTTTACACTTTGTAATTCTTTTCCACTGACTGAAGAAGTGAATACCCATTAGTATGGTTAGTAATGATTAGTGTCAGTTAAGGCCAGTTTTATGTCCACTTGTTCCTAGAATGCAAGGTTTGAATCTGCTGTGTATATGCTGAAGGATCATCTTGCATTTTGTGAATGCAAAATTGCATTCTCAAGTTGTCAATGTGATGATTAAAATTTTATTTTAAATTTGATACAGGTATATAACAGACTTTTTCTATTAACAGAATGTTTCTCAACGTATTTTAGCTGCAGGCTTCTGGCTTTCTTGGAAATGTAGAGCTGAATGTTGGAACTGCAATTGCATGTTACTTAGCACA
>JANHGO010002434.1:0-30044 GCA_024606505.1 Aquila spilogaster
CTCTTTCTCTTTCTCTTTCTCTTTCTCTTTCTCTTTCTCTTTCTCTTTCTCTTTCTCTTTCTCTTTCTCTTTCTCTTCCTCTTTCTCTTTCTCTTTCTCTTTCTCTTTCTCTTTCTCTTTCTCTTTCTCTTTCTCTCTTTCTTTTTAACTTGTGTATGTAAGAGAGAAAGGCAGGCAGTAAGCGTTGCCAGTTTTTTTAGGTGGACAAAGAGTGATACCCTCTTCTGTAAGAGCTCTCTCTGGCCTCCCGAGACTAGGACGTTTCCAGCTGGCCATCAGACTCTTCATTTCTAATGAATTTATCCTACATCCTACGAGCCCACATCTGCTCTCTTCTCTTGCTCAATAATTAGTTATGCAACCTCAAGAAATATGCTATTAATTTCTGAATTTCCAAGCTCAGTTCCTGCATTTAAGACTTCTTGCCCATTTCTCACTCCTCTTGTAGTTCCTGGGGTTCTCCATCCCAGGATAGGGAAAGGCAGTGATGGAGATGCTTCATTTCCCTTCTTCTTCCCACAGGTCTTATGATGAGAAATGGAGAATAGAGGGGAAACAGGTGACAGGCTGAGCCACTTTTCATTGACTGTTGGCCAGAATGAAACATGTGCATGACCTTCTCTATAAAACAGACCAAAGGGCAATAATAATTACTTTTCAAATTACTTCTTTTATTTGAGTAAAACAGCCAAGTTTAATTTGACCACTTCCAGTGATGAAGAATCTACTTCCACAACAAGTAAATTGTTCCAGCAGTTAATTTCTGCTTTCTGCTGAAACCACTTGCTTTATTTCCAAGGCAGGTTGTCTAGATAGATGTAAGAGCTTGGTTCCAAAGCTTTGCTTGAAATGCAGATAGCTCCGTATTGCACCTGTCTGAGCCCTTCTCTTTGCTCTAGAGGAGACCTTCAGCTTGTGGAAACTCTTGCTGTGAAACACATTTTCCAATCCTCAGTCATTCATGGGACTCCTTTCTGAAGTCCCTTTATCTATTGACATTCTTCTTGCATTGTACACATGAGGCCAGGACACTTTTAAATCATGACCAGTTAGAGACTTTGTCCTCAACATGCAGAGTTCCCACACAGGGATTCCTTCAGAACTTTTGCTGAAGTATCCTTTAGTTGAATTTTCTGCCTTGGCCACTCCACAGAGTCACTGCTTCTAACATCTCCTTTAACCTGTGTTGATGCCCTCCAAAATGTGTGCCCTGATGCATGATTTTACTTTTGGCTGTACTGAAGTTCATATTAAAAATTGTTTCCTTGTGTGCAGCTTGCCAAGACTGTCAAATTGTTCCTTTTCAGGGACCTGATTTCTTCATTACTGACCACTCCACCAGTTCATGTTACTTTGCTTCTGTTCCTACTCTCAGGGCTATTCATGTATTTCACAGTAGATGGAAGATGCATATCACATAAGAGGAATAGGAGCAAAGACTATCTTGTCCCACCTGAGCTCCTGAACCACAGGGCTAAGTCACATTTTTTAGACTTACTTTAATTTTGTCTGTTTAGTGGAGATAAGAGGGCTATGGAGGAAGCCTGTGGCTCATGTAACCTAAGAAGTAAGTGCAAATTTGCCAGGCCTGATCAGTCATGCTAGTGGCCTGTACACTGACTTCAACCCAGTTGACACTGTCATTTGTCTCACTGCTCCTGGAGGAGGTGGGGAACATCTCTAGAGATGATCCCGCAGGGAGACTTTCTACAGAACCACATGGAAACTCCTCGTCCTGCCCTAACACTACAGAGCAGCCTCTACCCTCACCTTCCCAGAACCTCACTTAAGCAGTCCAGAAACATTGGTGGCTAATGATGGATGAGGGCAGAGATGGGTTCTTGCTTTGGGGGATGCTGCTCCTGTAGGCTTGTGCCACCCATATTAGGTCCCAAAAGCTGATTAAAATGTGCTACTGGTTATTCCAGGAAATACTGGGCACCTCACAGGCCACAGGGCCATGTTTGTGGTGCTTTGTATGGAGGTCCCTCAGGAGACCTTCATGCTGAGATGACACACAGCCACTGAGGGTTCAGGACTTGTGAGATAATGGTGACTTTGGGCTGTACAGAAGCTCAGAAACACTGAGATCCAACAGCAAGATACTGCATGAGTGTTGGAAATGGCAGGCTAGATTGCAGGAGTCTTCAGCAGCTTAAGTTATGCTTTTCTTCCCTTACCTCCACCTCCTTCTTTTTTATAACCCATAGTAACCTGTATCCTTTACTGGATTTTGCTATAGAGATTTTCACTGCAAATCCCATGTATTGTTTGCATCCATACCTGGACTCTCTTTGCCCAGTTCTGCCACAGTGCATTCCTCTTCAGTCACATCCATCACTGCAATTTTTTCCCTAAGAGAGATCCTACTGTCTGAGATCTTTGCCAGCATTTAACTGGCCATTAACCCAGTGAGCCAGGTTCTGATCTCATTTACTTCTGCAAATTTAATAGAGTTCTTCTGGACTTATACTGATGTACATGAGAACAGATCTTGTCCCATTTAATTTGCCCTACTGCATATTTGCTAAGTGCTAACTGCATGGTTGGCTCAGTGCAGCATGCAGAGGACAAAAGGACTTGTGCATAACAGGAGCTGTTATCTTCCAGATGCTGCTGTGTTGGCTGTTTGCACAGAGCACTGTATCTCTGGCAGAGGCTCCTCCCACAATGCTCCTACATTACTGAGAGTTTTTTTTTTTCTTTAAACAGCTTGTTAACTTCTATGTGTCTTGCTGGCTTGTGTGCAATCAGATTTAAATGTCAACATGATGTTAATGTTTAACAGCTATCACTAGGAGGTTCTGATAGCTCTTCCTTCAAAAAAGCCCACCATCTAACTGTTCCTTAAGTCCTACGGTCAGATTAAAGCAGCTTCAGGTGATATGTTGGACCTTTATCAGTTATCCCCTGCAGTAGTCCTTGGCACACGATTGCCCTGAAATATGCTTTCCCTGGGCACCTTCCAAGTTTCTCCATTTGCAGTCTTCTCATAAGCCACAGAGAACATGCATTTTGCAAAACAAGAAATAGAAAAACAAAAACTGGGGAGATTAAAAAATAGCCCAAATGATTTAATTTCTGTTTTAATTCCAAAAACGCATGGGGCCCCTGACATTTCCCACGCACAGCTCCTTTCTGTGCAGCACAGAAAGGATATATTTTAAACGGTAATGTTAATGGAATTATATGTTGCTACTGGATAATGGTCTGCTGTGGAGAGATAATTGTTGAGGCAAAGCTGAGGTATTTATTGAAGATAAACATTGAGGCAAAGCTGAGATGTTTATTTTCTAAGCACCAGACTGTAATGCAGGCAAAACATATAGTATCATTAGCATTATTACTAATACACTGGACGTCTGAACATGCCCCATCACAAACTGTTGTGAACTCGGTGAGAGCAGAACTGGGCACCAAATGATCCAAACATTAGTGCTGTGGGGCAGCTCTGTTGATTGAATCCTAGGTGGCAATACTCAAGTGTTGTCCATCTTTGCTGGTGTTGGTCCTTCCATAGCTCAGGAAAGCAGCAGAAATGCTGAATGGAGCATTGCTGTATGACTGCTCCCAGATGAAGTTTCAGGAAGAACTGATTTCTTAACCAAGGATGGCTCAACAATAAGTTAATACAAAACATTTGCTGATCCTTCAGTTTGTTTGAGGTAAATGAACCATGGAAAATATGACCAGCCTGTTGTCAGGCCATTATTTTACAGTTTTCAAAACTAATTTTACAGATACCTGGGAATAATTCATGCATATATTGTGCATAAGCATTTGCAAAGTACAGGCTTGTACAAGCATGCAGGCAGTTTCAAGAAGCAGAAGGGTCTGTACCATGTGGTAAGGGAACAAGATGGGCACTGTGCTATGCCTGGGCAGCATTTGCAGCTGTTGCAGTGTGTTTGGAAACAGCAGATCTCTCCTGGGCACATGCTGCTGCAGGTTTTGTTCTGTGCATGTTCTGAGCAGTCTGAGAGCTGTGGCCCTGTTTGGCTGTGGGAGGCAATCCCAGCTGATGTTGGGTGCCTTTTCGTCCCATCCATCCCACCCTGCACCTTGCAGCAGCGCTGAGAAGGGTGCCAGGTAGGAGTTTTTGTCAACCTTGATAGATACAAAAATCTGAGTTGGCTTTTTTTCTACCATGTCTCTTTCTGCCCAGGGATGGATGGAGGTCCTGGTTAAGTGATTCTATTTAAACATCTAGCTCCTATGGAATACACTGGTCATTAGGCACCTAAACACACCTGCGGGCCTGGGCATAACTCCCTAAGCTCAAAGAAGACAGCAATGTCCTTGAGCATTGATTTATTTGAATATATTGATTTCAGATTGGCTGTAAAGTGAGAACATGCATGACAGTAGAAACTTCTCACTATTTTTCTACTTCTGAAGACTATAACCTAGATTCATTTTTTAAAAGATAACTGAAAATTTGGCCCAAACGTACCTATCAAACGTGTATGACCTGAATTTCAAAAGTACCAAGCATCCAGTGTAGGTGCATGTTCAGCAGCTGAAGAAAAAAAAGTTTTGGGGTCTCCATCATTTTAAAGAAATAAAACTGTAAGAGCAGTCCAGAATTACATTTATGTACTAATGTTTAAAAAAAAATACAAAAGAAAAAATAAGCATGCAGTTCTCCTATATTTAAACTACGATACCTCTGTCACCAGCACTTTCCCTACTAAACCCAAAGCCCATCATTGATTGGGAACCACTGATTTGGTTAATCCTCCTCCTGAGGGATTAAGTGCTTGCAGCTGCATGGCACCCACTGCTCATGGGCTGTGCTCTGCACTATTTCCCTTTCTATTTGCTTTGTGGGTTTCCCCCAGGCAGGAGTTGGTGATCCCCAGGCCTTGCCTTGTGGCACTGCCAGGATGCAGCCAGGTGCCCACACAGGACCAATGCAGAGGAGTTTGCTATGGCACAGGCTTGCTCTGTGGGTACAGTTGTTCTTACCGCAAGCCATGAATTCTTCCAAATTGTTTGCAAGGTTCTTTACAATGTTTGAATATAAAAAAATTGGCAATGACAGAAATGCCAAAGGAACATAATGTAATTCATATTTTTACAGCAAGTGCTATGAGGTAAGATGACCCGATTACAGAATAGTGTATTTCTAGCTTTTCCTTCAGCTTTGGCTTACTCCCAGAGGGGTTATAATTTTGATTTTAGTTCTTCACTGGAGAGGCTATATGACAAGTAAATATTAATTATTATTACTTGTATTTTGATAATGTGAAAGGTTTCCGACAAGTTCAACAATGTTCACTATATACTTACATACACAGAGACATACTTGTCCCAGACAAGCTATGATTTTCAAAGAAATCTGAGTAGAAACATACACTGTAAAAGCAAAAAGAAACAGCCATAAAAACCATCAAGAGTTTACAGGTATCAGGTTATTCTCCTGATTTTGTTATTTCATTTTATGTCTATAGTACTGGAGATTTGTTAAAAGGGAGAGAAGAGGGATAAGGAGGGAAGCAAGGAAACACACTAAGTGTCTACATACATCTACCTACAAATGCTCTCACACATAGCACATAAGCTGGTCATTTGGATTTGTTTAGGAATACACATACATTCAAGTGCTCATAGTCACAATATTGACACAAGGATGAGATGTAATGGCTTTAAGTTTTGCCAGGGGAGGTTCAGGCTAGATATTAGGAAAAAATTATTCTCAGAAAGAGTGGCAAGGCATAGGAAGAGGCTGCCCAGGGAGGTGGTGGAGTCACCATCCCTGGAGGTGTTCAAGAAATGTGTGGATGTGGCACTGAGGGACGTGACCAGTGGGCATGGAGGGGATGGGTCAACAGTCAGCCTAGATAATCTTAGTAGTTTTTTCCAACCTTAATGATCCTATGACTGTGAGTGAAATTGTTCAGAAAGGCTCAGTAGTGATGTTACAAAACAGTCATGGTGTGACTTTACAGCTGTTTTATGGGTCCAAGCAGCTCCACTGCAGACATGCTCTCAGAAATGCTATACTTTCTTTGGCTTTTCCAGCTTGCTGCTTTTCTTACGGTCTGAGTGCTGCTTAGCTTTTAGGAAGTAATTCTGTACCAAAATGACTATTGTTAATGTGTGTAATCTGGCTGCAGGAAGCCTGCAAATACAAACTTTCAATGCCTTTTCCTAATCCTTCCTATTTCTTTTGAATCTCGATTTGCACCAAGCTTACAGTGTGACAAGCAGGAGAGCTGGGGCCTAGTGTACAAATGGCAGGACATTTCCTCTCCACACACTCTTCCTCATATCCCTTACCTTGGCATTGTAGTAAATGATGATCTACTTCTATAATGGTGAATGCATTGAAAGAACAAATTCACAAGAAATATAGCATAAAAAAAAAAGTTTCATGGGTACTTGGTAGTTACCTGAATTGTAGACTGTGTGAATGCTTGTTATCTCCTGAATCATCTGTGTCTGTCATGTATTTGACAACACGTTTTGTCAAGTCAAACGGGCCTCCTTAGAAAGAAAGGGATGATATTATTATTGCTCAAGCAGGATTCTCTGTGTATAATGGTGAGGCAGTCAAACTTCTTTCAGGTTTGACACAACACAGTTCACATGATGTTTTTCAGAAATTAGTTTTAAACTGTTTATATGAGTAAATGCATTTGCACATAAGGATATTTAGCAATGTGGTTTGCTTTTGAGAAATCTCAGGACTGATTTAATGCCAGCTGCTTCAATGAACTCCAGTAGATTTGAAAAGGAAAACTGTAATTACTAGATTACTTGGTGCTATAATATTCAATATTATTGTAATGAGGGATGAAAGAAACATGGTGTATGACTGAGGAACCTCTGCCTTCTAAACTAAGCTTCACAGAGGCTTTAACTGGATACTTAGCAGAAGGCAGCTGAATTCATATTATGGCACTTATGTAAGTACTCTGACAACATTTTGTCTAAACCTTTCTGCATCCACACCCCAAAAAGTAAATGCAAGTCTTGCTCTCTACTCTCAAACTGCTTAGATGGAAAAAAAATGAGTAAAACCAGTTGTCATATTGGTGTGACCAATGCATTGTAACATAAATTATCTTGATCTGTCAGTGTTATAACATAAAAACAGGGCTTCCAGAAGAACAAGTGTGGAGCTTCTTCAGTCCTTCCTGAGATAAAATGGAATTTTCTGGTGGATAGCTGAAACTGGTAAACAGGTTACTATTGTAACCTAGTGGGAAGCCCCTAGCAGGAGAAGCACTGCATGTTTCTCTTTCAAAATTTACTGATTTAAAGGATATTTGCATGCACATTGGCTTGTTTTGAGCATTTGCAGTTTGCACATGCACCTTCAACTAGTTCATATGGGCACTGTATTCTGTTCTGCGTAGGTTCCCCAGTCATGGAATCACAGAATCATAAAGGTTGGAAAAGACCACCAAGATTCTCTAGTCTAACCATCAACACATCACCACCATAAATGGTCGATTCTAAATACTGCTTCAATGCTTTCTCTGCAGAAACCCGTCTTGGACCTTCTAAGTGAGAAAAACTGCAGTAGTATAAGTAAAATAATACCAGGTTGGTTACTAGGAACGATTTCTTCTTGGAAAGAATGGTAATGTGTTGAAACAGGCTGTCCAGGGAGGTGGTGGAGTCAGTGTCCCTGGAAATGTTCAAGAAACGTGTACATGTGGCACCAAGGAACATTATTAGTGGGCATGTAGTGATGGATTGATGAGTGGACTAGATGATCTTACTAGTCTTTTCCAACCTCAATGATTCTGTGATTTAGTGAAATAGTGGGAGCAGAAAGTTCTGTGGTTTTTGGTGGCCTTTAGCTCCTTGGAAAGTTCATTCTGCAGATTCAGAGATCTAAAAAAAGTTCTATCTTCTTCCCACATGAATTTTTGCTTACCACAGAGATTGCTGTATCTTGGAGGATTGTGGCTGTGGGCACAAAGGCTGATCACAGACTTCACTCTGCAGCTCTCAATGGCCTTCTGCTTTGGCTGCAAGATGAAGAGTCTGAATTGGATCTGAAGTGTTATGGATGGACAAGGTAGATTGCAAGGGACAGGTTGGATTCCTTCAAAGCAGCCCTTGTTCTGCTACAGTGCTCTGTAAGACCAGGAATTTGGTATCATGACATGGAAGAGCATGTCCTCAGGCCCCAGACATGGAGGATGTCAGGTGGAGTGTTCCCATCAAGGAGACTGGCAAATGCCCCACAGAAGCTCCTCTGTGTGATTCTTCTCAGTCAGGAGCTCAGAGCTACTACAAAACTGCAGGCTGACTTGGCTGATAGTGGCCTTGTGTGGGTAGCCACACAGTGGACTCAGACTCTGCAAAAAATGCTTTCCTCCGTTTTGCTTCAGGTGGATATTCTCATACATTCAAAGCCTGCCGATCACAACTCAGGTCAATAGGCAATTAAATGTTGATTTTAATAAGTGCATGTTTGAGTACCCTTTGTTGTATGCCTGTCCTTCATCAGCACATGAATACTCTGTTCACTGGTTTTAAAAAACTGTATTAATTATGTGAAACACTGAGCCCAGCCCAAACATCAAAAGGACTTGTAGGTGCTCACTTTCTCGCTGGAGGGTTGCTTGATGAACCTGATAATCTATGAGCTACATTATGCATGACCATATACTTTGTCCTTTGTTGGATTACATGAATGTAAATCTGAAATTATTATGATTCCCATAATTCTTCCACACATTCTCTGTTGCAAAACTCATGCTTCAGATTAAAAAAAAAGAATTGATTAATAATAGAGAAGTTTTCACTACTTGTATGTCTTGTTAACTGGTGATAATAGAATGAGGCAGATGTTGAATCTGCAAGAAGGAATGGAAGCAGGAATGGATTAGAGGTGACAAGAGGTGAAAAAGAAAGCACTTTTATGTCATTTTCTACAAGCAGAAGGTAATTAATTGGTATTTACTAGAATAATTCATAACTGATTTCAAATGAACATCGGCAATCTTGACAATGGCAGTATTCACCAAGAGGAGGGGCAATAGCTATTTCTACCAGATTTAAATCTAACATTTCTCACTTCTGAAATTTTCGAGGATTAAATGTTTTGCTCTGTGTCTCTGAGGGGGCTGAAATTATTTAATCAAACAATTAAGGAAAGCTTTGTATGAATTGTTAGCAAAGTGACTTCGAAATGTGAAAAACTCTCAAATCTCCCCCCTGCCTCATGTTTGAAATCTCCCATTCTATTGAGCTGCTGTTCAAGCTAATAAGGGAGACAGGAATGAGGGGAATATCTCTTTTTAGAAGGGACATCTCACTTTAGAAAATGAAATATTGAAAATATTGTTCTGCATTTTTGACACTCCTTTAAGCACTAGCAGTGTCAATGATTTGGACCCATTTGTCTCTCCAAATTAATGTACTGGTAGGATTGTAGAAACATTAACTGGTGAATTCTTCTAAGCATCATCAGCTAGTGGCAATGACAGCATTAGAGAAGACATTTTAAAATATAGTGGATTGTGTAACCCTTTTTATTTGTCTGATGCACAATCTATTTGCTGATACTTGTTTCCCTCCCACCCTCTCTCCCTCCCTCTCTTTCCCTTAGGCTATCAAACGAAGCTGCCCAACTTTGCACTCATCCATCAGTCCTGAGTTATTAAGAGTATAATAACTGCAGAACATTTACAAGTAGATGGGATGGAGTGCTGGCTGCTCTTCAAGAACATAGTGCTACAAAAACTTTGCAAGATGGCTAATTTTCTCAGGCTGGCTGTTCTTTGCTCTGCTAGAACCTGCTAGATGGAATGGTTTCTTGAATTTAGGGTAACTAATATAGGATGCTGCCAAAACTGTCTATCAGACCATATCTAGAACCAAATCTTAATTCTATTTTAGTAAAATAACTGTTGTGTAGCTATTTTTCACAAAGGCTTTGTGATACATTGGAGGGACGAAAGAGATCAGGATAAGTGCAGGCATCTGAGCTCTTATATGACTCTCTTGAGGATAGGCTTAAATAAATCAGTGCACCAAAGCAGAGGTTGTAAGTGTCTCACAGCAGAAGTGTAACAAGATGGAGATAAAATGGATTGTTCCAAAGGACGTTTTCTCGCTGATTAAAAGACAGAGGTTGTGGTGGAGTGGAGTAGCTATGTAATAATCTAAGAAACTGATCAGCAACTTAGGGTGTGCACAAAGACATCTAGGCTGGTGCTGCTCAGTTTACTCCCACAGTCTAAAGAGCTGGGAAACATGGTGCAGAGGCTCTTTGCAAGCCAGCAGTGAAACAGAAGCAATATAGCCCTGAGTGCTGTGACAGCTGAACAGGATTATTCTGCTTCTCAGTCCCACTTGGCATATCTACATGGTACTTTGCTGTGCTGTGTGGACTTGCCAGATCAGCTCAGTGCTAGCTTGGTCTTCAGCATGTTCTCAGCAATATAAATGTATATACCCATAGAAATTAAGCTAATCTGTTTGACTTCTAGAAGTATACAAGGAGAAGTATACTTCCTGGCTAGCCAGCATTGCTCTAGTTAAGTAGGACTGTGGGAAGAACAAAGCATGTCAGTCTGTAAAGTGACTTTGCAGACAAGAGTATCCCAGCAGGCACTGAAAAGCTGATTCCTTTGAGCATCCTATATTCCGCTCAAGTGAAAAGCTTCAGGCTCTATTTTGCCAGTTTAGACACTCAAAAATCCTGTTCCTAGGAGGGAGCAGGCAGTTGTCAGGAGCTGCCACTGGGCAGAGGACAATGCAGGGAGAGGCTGTGCTGGGGGAGCCTGGAGGAGAGCCAGCACAGCCTTGTTGGGAGACACGCAGGCAGACTCTAACAGGTACCTCTTCTACTGTGGGTCCATTTTCTCTGTCCTGTCTTTGTTCTATGCAAATCAGGCTCTGCTCTAGCAAGGCTGCTTGGTGATGGATACTGCTCTGCTCCTGGAGGCAGAAGAACTGGAGATGACTCAGGACCGTGAGGTAATCCTGGCTGACCACAGGAAACCTGAGCCTGGGAGAGCCACGGGCCCCGCTGCAGGAGACATGGAAGCCAGAGGCCTGGGATAGGGAGAGAGGGGATCTGATGAGATCAGGAATGTGATTTACACAATTATAATGGCAAAGACTTCTTTTCTGCATCAGTTCAGGAAACAGTCTTTTGGCTACAGCCTTTTGTTTGTAGTCCTTTGTAAATGTGACATATCAGAGGGCATTTAGTACCAGGAGAAGCAGCATAAACCACTAAAATATGATTGTTTTTCAGCAGCTCCCACACTGTCCATGCTTTCTCTTCTCAGTAACAGCACTTCTTCATGACTTCACCCAGATACACACAGCCATTAGAAATTTTTACCAGTCCACTTCTTGTTGTGAAGGTCCTCAGTATCGGCAGCACAGAGGGAGATGTTAGGTAACTTTAACAAAAGCTGTTGTCTGTGAAGACACTTCACAAGTTGAGCAACAAATACATGAAACACAGAAGGTAAATTCTTGTAATAGCCTCTACACAGGATGCAAGCTGAACAAAAACTAATGGTTCCTTTCCCTTTAGCTGTCATGTTGTCCTTGCTTTTATCAGTTCACTTAATATCCTCTCTCTGTTTCTCCTACTGCATGTTGCTGTGATGTACATCACACCTCATACCACCTTGCACCTCCTTGCCTTGCCTTCCGGCTCTCTTCTCCCACTCACTCTCAGTGGCATGTATTTCCATTCTGAGACTACATCTCATTAATTAATCCCTCTGCTTCGCCTTCTTCCTGATGTGTCCTTCAACTCTGGCTCAACCCTTTTAACAAAATCTCTGGTTATCAGCTTGATAGTCATCAAATACATTTCCCTTCCTCTTTGCCTTTATCCTTTGCTTTGTTATTTTGTTCTTCCATTACTCCTAGGCCATGGACTGTGTCAAAGCTTTCTTTGTTCTTTATTTACTTCTTCAACACTTGTCTTTAGTTTCTGTACAGTGCTGGCAGCCTGAGTACTCACTATAACCCTGTTTGTTGTCTGAGAAATACTGTTATCACATGAAGAAGCTCTGACTGTTCATAAAACAGGGCAGAACCCTGATCAGGGGGACAATTTCCTGTCCTCTGCTGGGAGATCTGATTCAGAGAAAAATCAAGTAACTGTTGTCTACTTTCAAATCTTTCTTCTGTATGTTAATTTATGTCAATGCCTAAGCAAAGCGTTGTTGTTTTTCCTATAATGCTTAGCAAGTGCACCTATTATACTGATTGTTCTGCTCACTGATTGATTTCTAGGGCAAGCAATCCACCCAAGCAGCCCAAGAGAAAGCTTCTTCCATTTAACTCTCCTAGGTTACCACTAGCCCAGAAGCTAATGCTTCCTTGCACGGTTTCTCTGTTGACTTCATTGTTAACCAGCTTCATGCTGTCTCTCACACTGGAAACTGGCAAACTCCCAGTTAAAGTTCATAAAACTGCTCCCTCCCAAATTACTCCATACGCCTCCCCCTTTGCTATTGTTATTGCCTCAAAAGCAGTCCCATGTAACAGTGCCTAGAAAGGCAGAGAGGCTTATTATTTGATGATGCATTTGTGTCACTGTCACCTCATTTTATCACTTCCACCCTTATCTCATGTTTGCCTTATTTACCTGTTGCGTCTTGTTTTAACCTATATAAGAAGTGCTATGGAAGAGGGCCTGATCTTGCTCCACATCTCTCCCTGTTTCACCAGGGTATAGACCAACCCTTGGTTTCTCTTACAGACTGGGGCTTGGTGCCCCAAGCCTAGGCACTGACTAGGCTCGCAAATTGTGCATTTTCTAGGGAACTGGTAGCTGTGCTCTTTAACAAGCACTCCTACTTAAGAAGGTGGTAGCACAAAGCGCTCCTGTTCTGGGACAGTAGTGGGTACACAAGGTGGACACCACCTCTTCACCCACTGGGCACATCCTCCAGAGACCACGGCTCCATTGGCTGCGCTCCATGCTGAGCTCAACAACCAGGGCAGCACGAGGTAGGGTCACAAATGGTCTGATGGACTCAGAGAGGGAGATTCTCCACTTTTGAATCCTGAAAGCTTTGTAGGGTATAAGCATCAGGAGCTCAGTGCAGCTAATGAGGTGATATCTCTGCTAATTCTCAGCATTACATTTATTTATTATTGTCAACAGTATCCTGGGCTGCATCAACAGAGGGGCAGTCAGCAGGGAGAGGGAGGTGATTGTCCCCTTCTACTCTGCCCTTGTGAGGCCCCAGCTGGAGTACTACATCCAGGCCTGGGGCTCCCAGTACAGGAAGGATGTGGAGATGTTGGTGGGGGTCCATATGAGGGGTCCATGAAGATGATCAAAGGGCTGGAACATCACTCCTATGAAGAAAGGTTGAGGGAATTGGGTTTGTTTAGCTTGGAGAACAAAAGGCTTCGGGAACTCCTCATTGCGATCTTCCAGTACTTGAAAGGAGGTAACAGGCAGAAGGGGGACCAACTTGTTATGCAGGTAGATAGTGATAGGACAAGGGGGAATGGATTTAAACTGAAAGAGGGAAGGTTTAGGTTAGATGTTAGGAAGAAGTTCTTCACTCAGAGGGTGGTGAGGCACTGGAACAGGTTGCCCAGAGAAGCTGTGGATACCCCATCTCTGGAGGCTTTCAAGGCCCGGTTGGATGGGGCCCTGGGCAGCCTGATCTAGTCACTGGCAACCCGCCCATGGCAGGGGGGTTGAATCTAGATGATCTTTAGGGCCCCTTCCAATGTAAACCATTTTATATCTCTGTGATTCTCCAGGGTTTCAGTTTATTCCAGTCTGGCTTCCATTCTCTTGTTCACATGGTCCTATCCCTGAGACTCATACTCCTTTCATTTGGATCTTCTTTTTCTTTTTCAGCCTATCTTGTGCTTTGTATTCACTGACCTTCAGAACAAGCTGTACCAGACCAGAAGGGAACAGCACAGTTTGTTGCTGTGTTTTGAGTATATGAGAAGGATCTTATACTGATGCTATTTTTTGCTTATTTGTATTTTCACTCTCCTCATAGTTTCTCCCATCTTCCCCTTCCCTACAACATCCAGAGCCATTATCATTACATCCCATACAGTAGCCACGAGGTGTGGCAGAGCCTAATCTTGGTCATGCAACTTTCAGCCATGTATCTAGGCCATCTGGTTCTGAGTTATTTCAGGTAATGAGTTCAAGATAAATCTCCAAGTCATTAAGAATAAATCAGTTGCTGCTGTGATGCATTCTCTGTGAACAGGATTCCCAGGAACACTCATTTCCAATCTGTTATGAAAGGAAATTTTTTTGTTTTCAATGTCTTATAGTCTAGAGTAGTCACTTTTCGTGCCAAACTAGTCATGGTTGTAAGAATTTTCTACAAATGGACCCTTACATGAAGATAATGCATCAGGCATCTGTAAGAAACAGGAGAGACCATTCTTCAGCTAAGAAGCTGGAATTAAAAATCTTGTGGGATGCTGAAAAACTTCAATAATCTTCTGCATGAGGTTGCTTAGTAGTAAATGAAGTATTAGTTCTGTTTTTCTCTCATTTGATTTTAACTTATATTTAACATTGTTAGAGGGAGCAAAAGTGAGAATGTGGTGACAGAATGACCTTGGAGCTTTTAGTGTGAGTGCAGTACCCATCTTGCTGTCTACCATCCTCAAACAGTTGGTTTCTACAGTTCACCATCACAGCTGTAAACTCACACTGACTTACTGTTTTTATCAAATATGAGTGCATTAGAATCATGAAACACTTGAACATAAAAGCATAAATCTTGATTTCCACCACCAGTACCCTTATGCATCCGGGGCCTGTAGAACAGGTCTCCTAAAACTGCAGACTAGCTGCTCAGCTTGTGTAAATCAGCGTACTGTGTTGTGAAATGGAAAAATGTTGGTACTACTTAAAGGTTGTTTTAAAGAGATCAGTGAGTAATTAAATGTTCAACATGTCCACTGGGAAGGGTATAAAACAGGAGTCTAATTTTCAAAAAAGAAGATTTACATTATATACGCCAAAAACAACCCTATCCAGGGGATAAGCACCAGGCAGGCTATGTTGCAAATCTCCTACGCTGGAGTTCTGTAAGAATAGATTAGACCAACATCTGCCACACATGGATGGATTCTGTTCGTGCAGGGGACGAAATGGATGTGCTCCAGAGATCTCCTCGTACAGCATGGAGAAATGCGCCTTAGCATTGAATCAGCTATGGGATTAGCAAAATGCATTTGACTCTTTCCTTCCTGTTCAAGACTGGCCAAAAGATTTGCAAACCAATTTAGTCCTATGCATTAACTTCTGTGCTATTCAGTCACAGTTTCTCAGCCTGCACTTGATTTCTGAGCACAGCAGACAGGCAGTGCTCTTAAATCATTCCAGGGAACTCACCAGCAAATGCTAAATCATTCCAGTAAAAAGTTAATATTCTTTTTCCTGTTAAAATGAGCTATAACAACTATTTATCTATATTATAGTTAACTACACTATATAAGCATCTAGTTATTATTGTATAACTACATAAAATGTACATATAACCATATATTGTAGTTAGCTATAAAGTAGCTATAATAGCCTTGTGTGGGTATTTCAGAAGGCATTTTATAGAGTTAAATCAATGGAAAAGCTTCTGATGGCTTTAATGGAAAATTTATCAGGATTAAAGGGAGAATATTAGTGTATTTTGACATAAGTTGCTATTGGGAGTGAGGGGTAGGCTCAGCAAAGACTTCATTGTATCTTATGATGAACTCAGTGTATATACTTCCAATAATCAGGATTTTGCTAAGCACCTTAAAGCAAATTATATGTTCTTGGGTTGCATGCCCAGTCCCCTGCTCTGTGTGCAGTGTGGGGATCAGCAGGCAGTGTTAGAAGAATTGCAGGACAATTGTATTTGGAGAGGAACATGATAGTTCCTGCATATCCCCGTGTTATTCGGGCCACCTGAATGGAATTGTTTTGAAGGAGAAAAATGCTTTACAACAGAATAAAGACTGAGACCAAGTTTGCACACATGTATTTCCTGGATTATGCCTGTGAGAAGGATTGTGTTATAGGAAGGCTTGCCAGCACCTCACTCTCAGCGGCACTTTTCAAGACTAAGCACTGACACTGGAGCAGTGGCGAGAGCTCTCTGTTCATATCTGCTTGCAAACAAGGGAAGAAGCAGCCCAGAGCCCTTGTGAAGTCCACAGGGAAGCTCACTGATCTCCTAGTGGTCATGACAGGTGCAAAACACATTATACCCCTGTGGCCATGTGTTGTATGGTAGCCAGAAGTCACGTGAGCGGAAAAATGTTGCCCATCATAGGTACCCAGAAAACTTAAAGCACGTTCCTGAGTTTGCAGGCATACACTGGAGCTTGTGTTGTCTGAGTATTTTAAAAGGAGCCTACAGATAGCAGACCCTGACATTTTTCTGCCAGATGTTCATACTGTGAACTGAGCAATGTACCTCATCAAGCTGGTGTTCTAAGGGACTTTTCTATGGAATGGCTGAGCCAGTTGGGGTTCATCTGCATTTACTGGTTTAAGAGTAATGTCATCCAGAAGCAGCTCTGCTGTTCCCTGAGACAACTCGGTTCTGGTTTCAATGTAGTTGGGTGGCAGAGTGCAAGGACCAAATTAAGTAGCACAGCTAAACTAAGCCCCCAAAGCTCGGGTCTGAGCTCACAAGGTGGGCTCCTGCCTTCCATGGGCACCTCCAGCACTGCTTGGTGCTAGGCCAGGAGCAACACAGTCTGCATGGCTGCCTGCCCAGGAAGGGCAGGATGTGGGAAGCTGGCAGCTCCAGGCTCCGCTCCCTTGCAGCCCAGCCCACTGCTGTTCCCAGAGCACACCTAACACCCACGGACGGCGTTCAGCTGCCCGCAGTGCTCCACAGAGGCCAAGCTCTTTGAAATTATGTCTTGGTTATGATAGAGGAGGTAATGGGGATGGTGCTACCATGTGGTTTTTTTTTGTTAATGGTGAGGTGGTTAGGGTGCCTGCCCAGTGAAACCTCAATATTAGGTCTTCCTCACCCTGGAGAAGCTCAAGCTGACGTTTCCCAAGCAAGCAGCCTGATGAGCAGGACAGCTGTGGGAGGGGAAGAAACTCAGAGCTTGTTGTTGAAGATGGGTCTTGGTGGAATAAATTATACATTACTCAAAGGGCCAGAAGAACAGCAAGCAGGGACAGAGTGACTGCAGCCTGGTGGCTAGAGCAGTGCTAGAAAGGGGCAAAGTACAAGTGCTCCATGGCCATTCCTGCCTCTGAGTCCTTACAAAAGACAGTCATCAAAAGACAGACCTCAAAAGACAGATGTAAAAATTCCCTTTATGAGAAGAATACATGTTTGAACCTCTCAGGTTAAGGATGGCACTAAGGAGAGCTATTTCTTGGGCAAGAGCTTTAGCCAGCGGGGACTTGGGAAAGGGCATCACCATAGCCATAAGTTTTAAAAGAAACTGCAGTCTTTGCTTTTTCTTTTCCTAGGAAATGGTTGCAGGAATTTTCTTCAGGAGAAATTTATTGGAGATGGATTTCAAATAAACCAATATCCCTAGCTGCATTCCTTGATGAGCACTCCAGGCTATGGAGAGGGGCTGGGTTTCACAGAAACATTTGCTAATGTAGGTCAGAAGAGACATATGGATGCACTTACTCCAACCTCTTGCTCAAAGTAGGGCCAAGTACAGCAGGTTGCCCCCAGACACATCAGCCTAAGTCTTGGGTATCTGCAGAAATGGAGACTCCACAGCTTTTCTGGGCAACTTGTTCCAGTACTTGACCACCCTCAGTGTGAAAATGTTTGTCCTTGTATCTATTCAGAAATTTGCTGCAACATGGGACCATTGCCTTCAATTTTTCACAATGCACCTCTGAGTAAAACCTTTCCCTGAAGATAGCAGTATTCAGGCCTCCCTGTTGCCAGGGTTTTACACTAGCACAGCTCCCTGCTCAGCATCTCAGCTAGTGTAGCATCCTGCTGTTGATCTTGATAGATAGCCCTGTAAGTCTTTGCGGGATTTGGCCCTCTAGTAGGCTATTTAAATAATATCCCACTGCATCATTTCCATCTATACCTTCAGTGTTGCCCTGCAGTTTTCCTAATTCTTGTTTAAATCTGCAACATCACCCAAGCAAAGAGTCACACAGAGAAGAACAAGCTACTGCTTTTTCCTTGAAAAAAGCGTAGACCTTAAAGCAGGTATTTCTAACAGTTATAAATCATCCTGAATGTTTCCAAATATAAGCAGATACTCAGGAATGAAAACACAGGAATGGAGAATCTGTTTATTAGGTTGTCACTTTATACAACTAAACAATGTACTGTTTTGTTTGCACTGAGATGTGTGTTCTTTATAGGTAGCAGCTGTACACCAGCTGTGTGAATAGTTCCCTCTATAAAGATTATGGAGGGAACTCATGGGCTGCATTGTGGAAAAGGAGTTTCTCCTACTGAGAAAAGATGTGACAGATGTGCTGGATGTTTTCCCTCTATGACATATGCAAATTCCTCAACAAGTCTGGTGTAAATGAGACCAGTCATCTTCACTGCCTCTGAATGAGTTACCAGTTCTTTGATAAATGGACCACGGTCTCAGGAGGTGGCTTTGTGCGGGACTGGAGCAGGTCCAGAAAGGTCTTTACTGAGATTGAGCTAATGAGACCCAGTAAATCAACATCTGCTCTTCACAGACATAGAAGCGATGTTGCGCAGAAGCAGCTCAGGTCTCCCCAGGACTGACTTAGAGCCAGGTTTGGTCATGCTGGACCTGTCAAGCTCACACATTTATACACTGCTGCATTTGAGCTAAAAATCAATTTTCATTAAACTTGTTCAGTCTTCTGCCATTTAAAATAATTCATTTTTATCCATTCCTGTGACTGGGACAGTGGAATTTGACTGCAAGGCCTTCTCCTTGACGTTTCTTACACTTTATCCCTTAAAAGAAGCTGGAAAACAGAAGAAAATCTGAGGAGGACCTGCCTCTGTTAAATGATGGGCTAGAGCAAATGTTTCCCTTAAAGGCATTGAAGCTGCTCATAAGAGGAAGAACTTGAGAGTGTGAGCCTAGCAAGACAGCAGCCTTCCTCCTGCTACCAGGCACGCATTGTGGAGCCCCAAATAGCAGCCAGCATGTCTTGCAACTCTGCTGTTGTCCTGTGTCTCAACAGGACCTCACCTCCTACAGTGTTCAACCAGATCCTCTCCTACGCTTGTCAAGGTTAAATGCCAGTTCTCTGCCAGCTGAGTCTGCCAACGCTCACTCCCAAATGTTCCCTCTTGCCACTTTCTGATACTTTGAAAAATTAGATGTATTTGATATAAAAATCACAGTGAAATTCACACAGATTGTCTGGAATGTAGAAATGACCGACCAGGCCCAAATCTCCTTATATTAGCACAGCTGAGAATTATAAACAAACTGGTGGTAAAAGCAAGACACTGCAGTCTTCATGACAGTGAGCCTGCCTATAACAGATCCAGCTGACAGTACAGGCAAGATCTTGGCAGCAATCTATTCTTCAGACTCTGAGATGATTCAGCACATATAGATGCAGTCTCCAGTACTACATTTTTCTTCTTGAGCCAGAACTTTATAACCCCTCAAAGAAACCCAACCCAACATTAATAAAACATGCAATTACAAATGCTCTTACCTGACTTAGCATGCTGAATGCATTTTTAATGTCACATTCAACTTCACAGTCCTTTGTGCTACTGCTTTGACCCGCACAGTCTCTTAGAGACATCAGATCTGGTGGGTGCACCAGCCTCTAGTTTGGCATCTCAGTGTTGGCCAGCACCTGCTGGTAGAGAAGGAGAGAGGCCGTCATTTCCAATATTGTTTCCCTAGAGAGGCAGAAATTGCCAGTGCCTGACTCATAAAACATTTTTCACTTCATCAGGTCTGTCATTTTAGAGAGCTACGGATCTCCAGTCTTCAGCACTGACACAAGTCCAGGTTTTGCTTTTCTGCTCTTGTTAACTAGTTCCAATAGCAAGTTTGTTATTTACAGTTCAGAGTGCATTAATTATCCTAATAACAAGACTTAGCGTTCTGTTTTGTTCTCATCTCACAGACTGCTTAAACTCATGCTGGTAAACCAGAAGCCCATTTACAAACATCCTTAAGAGCCCCAAGAGACTTGCTAGTTTCTGATACTTGGAAGAATAGGATGAATTGCTGGCTTACCTGGAGAAGCTCTGAGGAAGACTATCTCCAGAAAATAGTAATAAAATATCAGATAGAAAATGTAGTTGCCTTTCTCATTTTATTTTTTAGCATTATGAGCAAAGCTATTCCTACTTTGCTTCAAAGAGCCAAAGCGTAAAGTGGTATTTGATTTGATTCTTCTGCTCCTCTTTTCTAAATCAGAATGACACCTGCATTGCTTTCCATACCAACACAGTCATTTTATCACAAATATGTCAGCTGCTGAATACAATTCAAATATCAATTGGAAAAACCAAAAGCTCTTTAAAAAGAAACTGGATGTTCAAAGGTAAGTGCTGTAAGGCTGCATTCCTTCTAAGGGTAGCATCTAGTTTGCTGATAATGTATCAGATTAGAAAAATAATCAGCTGCATCTCCAAAGAATGTTTTCTTCTGCGTTTAATTTTTTTGGGCCTTACATGTAAAAGTACTTAATTCTATAAATCTGGATGACCAGCTGAGTCTTACTTCTTTCACTTCATTTTTAAAGTCTCAAAGCAAGGAGACCATGGCTTTGTTTCATACCTTCCTACAGGACAAGAACTTTCACGGTTGAGATCTTAGACATAGGACCTCCTCCTAAGCATTCTATTTGAGACCTGAACAATGATCTGACCTCGCTTAATGGCTCTGTGTCACCTTCTCTCCCCTCTTCTTCTCACATTCTCCCCAAATATTGATACTGCCAAGCTCTACTTGCTTTTCACCGAGTGCATTACTCCTCAAATGTCCTTAATGCAGCACATGGCACGTGCTCATGTACTCACCTCGTGCCCTTGACTTCAGCCAGGAAACATGCCCTGCCCTTCTCGCCTCCACAGCAGAGGTACCACAGCTGCTCAGAAACAGTTGCTGAGCTGCCATGAATTAGAGGCAGGTGCATTAAAGGAAATTGAAACTGATCCTTGTTTCCTCCACACTCCAATGGTGAAAGAGCTCAGCGTGCTGCTGAGCTGGACCTGGAGCAGGAGGAAGAACTGCCCAGAGAAAGTCAGGACAGAAAGCTGGGAGGAGAAAGCACCAAAGTTGTCCCATGCTGAACTCTTGTCACTGATGAGCCATTTGTATTTAATTATGCTCATGTAAAAGATAAAAAATAAATCTCTGAATTCAAAGGTAGAAAGGATGAAAACCTGTAAATAAATAAAGGATTCTAAAAGGAACCATTTGGGACATTTAACTTCTTCAACTTGTGATTTTTTTTATTTTCCCCTTTTAATATCTTCCTTTTCAGTAACTGCAAGAAAAAAATTGCCATCAGGTTGAGCTTTTTGTTCTTCTTTGCAATGAGCAAATGCACACATTTTTCTTTCAGTCTTCTTTAACTTTCCTAATCAATCATTCTGTCACCTTGTAAAAAATTTAAGTGGCTAAAAGGAAAACTAAATTAACAGAAATTACTCTGCCATTACTTAAAACTCCCCCTGTTCCCATTGTAATCCTTCCAAAGATACGGGAACTTTGAAAGGCTACAGAATAACAAAGTAAGGCAGGAAGAGAGGGAGAAGGAAAAGTTTGAAACAAACAAAAGCAACAAAAGAAAAAAAACCTCATTTAGCACTACTTTTCCTCCTGTTATTGTCTGATGGAAATTGAGTAAATAATACCCTCATAACATTTGGAAGAGCTGAATCAGAAAAATGTCTCATCTGATAATTAGATTTATTCTTTTTCAAAAATAGGATATTTGAAGAAATCTTTATTACAAATCTCTGGGATCCAAACTGATAAATTCTATTCCTAACAAGAAACATGGATCAGAATAGTTTTGATCTGCTCACGTCTATCCAAATTTTGCAGTTCTGTTAGAAGCTTGCGCAGCTGTGCGCTGCTGTACCACTTTGGCCAAAAAGGTGCTGCGCATATTGTGTTTGATTCCAATTCCTCCATACCAATCTGTGAATATATATATATATTCATGCATATGTACTTGAAAGCATTTGTATATTTATACATATCTTTGTGTTTGTATATGCATAGATATAGAAAAGAACCATGAATTGATCTTTAAATTAGAAATTAACATCAGAAAGTGCTACCTCCTTCAAGGATGTGAAGGGAAAACAGATGTCAGTCTCCTTCCATGCTCTTTTCCTGCACTTCCAGGTTCTTGCTTTGTGGTTCTGGGATGGAAATCTGCAAGAACTCCAAAACCTCAGAGATGTTAGAAGAGGACGGTGGTTTGTTCCTTTTCAGAAATTTGAAACAAAGTTGTGTGTGTACTTGCTGATATTTTTAGTCAGAAACCATTAACTCCAAACAAAATCTGAGATGCCAGTGTACTACAGTAACAAGATATAAGGTGAAGCTACTGAAGTATATTAGGTCGTATTTGGAACATCTCATGTTCTTCTATTTACAAAAGGCCATATATACCCAGTGCGTATTTGCATACAGTGTAATTCCTTCCCATTGCCTTCAGAATGTTTTGGATAGCTTGAAGCATTAACTATAGCATGTACTTTGTTTGCAACTGAAAACTAGGGAGGGAAGGGGAAAAAACAGAATACCAACCAAATGCATGGAGAAAAAACAGAAACACATCTCAGTTGTAATCTAGTGCCTGCTTTCATCTTCACTTTTTCTCTTTGTTCTCACCTTGGCTGGTATATAAGCAGTCTTGGCAATGATGCAAAGTATTATTCCTGAATTTTGAAGCCAGTCTAATGTCTTTTATAAGATAACATCCTCAGTCACCTCTGCATCAGTACGCTTTGAGAAGTTTTGAGGATTTGAATGTGAGGGAGTCAGAAGCCTGAAAGAGCCGAGTTTGTTAACGAGTCAACAGCCTCTTTCACAATACTTCCAGTCTAACCTGAAATGGATGGTACCAGGAATTGCAGGGAAAAGCCTACTCCTAACAGTTTCTAGGGAGAATTTGCAGATGGTGGAAAAGGCACTCTTTCTTCATGCTGTTTGCTAGAACCAATGTATTACATATTACATATGTAATAACAATGCATGTTATTATTTCAAGACATGCTGCTGTTCTTTTTTGACTGCCTTGTGCCTCTGCAGTTCAGAACAACCACGCTTCCTTCCAGTTGGTATGAGATGTTTCAGTCCTTTCCTTGTTCTCCCTATCCACTCTGGCAGGGCACAGAGCACTGACCTGAGCAAGAGCTGCAACTGCTCCTCACAGCGCTGCACCACCCACGATGCAGCCCCAGCCTTGCACCACCTGAATACTGCTGGTCCTTGATGGGATTAGTACCAACATGCCCACAACTGATTCAGTATCAGCTAAGCAGCATTTACTTCAACAGCCCTGGCTCAGCCTCTGTCTCACCAAAAATTGTTGAAAAACCCATGGCCTCTGTCCTGTCTGAAGCAGAATCCCAGGGAATTTAGTACCTGTACCTATGAGCCTCTTCTGACCCTGATAATGTTGATATCTGGTACCATTTCTCCATCTCTCTTGTAAAGTTGAATTCTCACTTCTGTACTGGGAACTGTGTCTTGACTGGGAGTGCTATCTGTGAGAAGAGTTGTTAGGAAAAATAAGAATTAACAACAATTACTATGGAAACAGAGCTCACGTTTTTTTCCTGCAAACAGCAGAATACTTACCTGTCTTTCAGGCACTGAAGAATGATAGTTCTAGAGATGAGCACTTTTCTCAGGAAAGTCCTCTTTTCCTTCATTTTCCAAATACTATTGACTGTAACATTGCACCTGGCCATAACATTGCACCTATAATGTTTCATCAGCTTCTGCAGAAGTCACTGATGGCAAGTTAATTAAAATAGCCTGATGTGAGCCTGGGAACGATGATTAGGCCTAAAGTTCAATAGGGTGTCTGCGTGAGAAACAGCACTGACATTCTTGTCAATCCCTATTGGCTTCATTGTGTCAGCTGGGATTTCTTCACTCTATCAGGTGCAATAGATGAGGAATCACAATGGGACTGGGTGCTACAGTTCAGTCTGATTTTTAATTTTAATTGATTAATGGAAAAAAGTGTATTTTCTTGCAGATATTTGAACTTCCGGTAGTGAAGGGACATTAATAAGATTTTTTTGATGCCTCAGAGGCTGAAGCCTCCTGAACAGTTACCTCTTCATGAAAGGCAGGGAGTTGCAGTGCTTCTGTGGTGGCAGACATCTTCAGCAGTGCAAAGATTGAGAACATGCAAGGAATGGGTGAAGAGAGGAAAAGCAAGACTGCCCCATTAATATACCATTCTTGTCAAAGATGGCCTCATTCCTCTGTGTACTCAGCTTCATACATACATTGGTTTGGAATCTTTTCTACTGAAATTTGTCAAATGCAAAATATATTTAATGGGAAAAAATGTATCATGTTCCATAGATGTTTATTAGTCTGCATTAAAGACAAAGCTGAGGGTAGAGTTGGTGTAAATCCCTGAAAGTCAGTGATGACAAATTTATTTTCCTGTTCAGTGTTTTTAATAAGTATTTATAAGAACAGATGGTGGGCAGCAGCAGAACATGTTCAGTTCTATCGAGACGTTTGGCTAACAAGCACAGACTAAAATGCATTTCTTTCCTTCTCGACTTAATAATTTTAATTAGAGGCAAAAGGTGTGGCAGTCTCATTGTCTGGAGGCATATGTGCAATATTGTGTTGGTTGGGCAGGGCTGGGTGGGAGAGAATATCGCTGGCTCTAATGAAGGGTGGTGCATATCTATGCAATCTCTATTTTTTTTTATTGTCTGGTAATCTAAAAAATGCAAATTCCAAATCTGCTATTGCACAACACAGAGAGATACACTGAGGCTATGCTTTCAGTTAGACAGAGAACAAAAACATGACTACAAAATGTGTATAAGTAATACATGCTGTCACTGGAGAAGAAAGGCTTTTTAACAAATAGTGGGACATACATTTATTATCTTGAGGGGTAATTTCAAAGCTCCCCATGAAACTTAGCGGTCTCTGGAACTCCTTTGCTATTTAAATGCTTTTGAAAATCTCACTTATTAAGTACTCATTTTGAACTTTATATGCTCCCTCCCTAAGGACATCAAAGTGTTCTGGAAGTAGTAATTAAGGATCATATGCTCTAATGGAGTTCTGGTCATTTAACCTACTTATCTCTGGTCATATTCTAGCTATTTTCCAGATGGACTTACCCAGGCTGGGATGTGCCTTTTGTCCTTTACCAGTGAGCCAAGTCTCAGCCCAGAGCTGCTTCTCCTGTGCTCAAATACAGCAGTGGGAAGTGGGGAGCATAAAGAACTGGGCTGGTCCCAAAAGGAAGCACTGAAATGAGATTTGTACCCTGAGCAGCTCTGCCACAACATTCTTACTGAATGCTCCTTCTGTGTGAATGGGTTATGAAATCGTTCAAAACGTCATCTTGTGAACACGCATTTTCGTAGAGCAGTGTGCTTCAGACATTTTCCACGAGAAGCTAAGCCACCCTCATGTTCTGCTCTCATAGTCCTCTTGAAGATGGTTGTCTGGTATACCATCATAAGGAAATATCATGGCATATAAGTAGAGTACTTTCTAACAATAAATCTGCTATTGACTTCAGCTTTTCATTGATGTAAGTGTGAAACTTTAAATGGATGATTTATTTTATGACTTTATTGAAGATTTTCCCTTACTGACTGAAGTTCACTTCTTGAGAACAGTTCAAATAGTTATCATCCTCCTGGCTGTAAAAGGGCAGCACAGCTCTATCAGTCATTAATCTCATGGCCTTTGATCAGTGCTGTTCATCTGACTGTGCACAGCTACCAGTGTTACCTGTGCTGTGTATCTCTTGCTGGGATTAGTGTCATTTCTGAACCTTATTACCAAGACTTATGAGGTAGCCTGATCTAGTGGCTGGCAACCCTGCCCACAGCAGGGAGTTGGAGCTCAGTGATCTCTAAGGTCCATTCCAACCCAAGTCATCCTATGATCCTATGTGACAGAGCACTTGTCTCACCCATCCAGCTGCTGGAGGTTTTCCGTTTAGTGCTTGAGGGGAAGAGCAGAGGTTTTGCTCTCATGCACAGCTGTCAGCCAGACACAAGTCACATCAGAAGTCCATAAGGTCACTACTCAGAGGGATTACTGTTGTAGTCCTTATGGTCTGCCAGGTAAATGATATATGGTTTGTGTGATGTATCACAATACATCTATGCCCACGTATAATATATATTTTCAGATTTTATGTACAAAGGGCTGATAAATCCTAATTATCAGACATGCTGGAGTAGAGAAAACAGAACAATCTCATTTTCCTTTCTCTTTCTGTCATAGACCTTTCCAAATATCAAACACATGCTTGGACCATGGAAATGCTAGAGGAAGAGGCAGCCAGGGTGTCCTGTGATAACTCCCTGCAGCAGTCCCTGTGGATGCCTGCACTTTGGGAAGTTCCAGAGCTTGATGGTCTACAGTAAGCCAGGTCTGCACCAAAGAAACCAGGGCCAAACACTGAAAGACATGTGTGTATGATATTGCTAATACCAAACTGTCTGCACTTACCAAGCCAGCACAATGCTGTTGCTTACCTGTGCTGCTGCCTGAGCTGTTCAAAAGACCAAGGGTAACTGGAAAAGAGTGAAAGACAGATGAGAAAATTTAATAGCTAAAACCCAGAATATTGACTTCATTTTACTTTTTTTTTCAGTTTTGGGGGTTGGTATTTAAACGTTATCTATGTGTTAAGATGCATGCAGACACTTATTTTCAGAGTTTTCAGATGTTATGCGCGATGCTGTCAATGTGTGCTGTTTTATGATGTTGGATCAGCAAACCCTGCTGGCTTTTATCAGGTGAGCACCTGATCCTCCGGTGAATTGTTGTGGTTTGGTGGATGCAGCCCGGCATTAAACTGGGTGCATGGGTGGGGCTGAACTCCTCCCTGGCTTCTGTGCTATCCCACGGGCCATTTTCTTTCTGGGAGACACAGTCCCACTCTCCTCTGACAAAAGGGTTTGTGTTTAAGGAGAAGTATTACCAGGCTCAGCCCTTCCCTCCGCTGGACCTGTACTCAAGGAGCACAGAGCTGGGCAGTCTCCAATACTCGGTGGCACTCTTCTGGAAAACCAGGATGTACTGTGCCTGGGGAAGGAAAAGAGCAGAAGGCTGTGACCAGAGGCAGGTCATCCTCCTGCAGCCAGAGCTTGTCGGGTGTCTGAATCGGCTGAACAGGCAAACCCCTGGTTGTGAAAAATGAGAAGGACTGCACTTCTGAACTGTGTCTGTTGGTTATATTTGAGTGGATCAATGTGCTAAGGCAATCTGAACTTCAAAAACACATCATTTAATGTTTTAAAAGATTTGCAGTGCCTACAAGGGAACTTTTTGGCTGGGATGCTGTTTTACTGACAGAACAGTCTGAGTTGCATGATTTTTCTGTTTGTATCTGCTCGTAAGGCATTGTAATACATAAAATAGTAATGGTAGATATTAGCATAGATATCTGAAATCTAGATAAGCAAAACCAGGTTAAAGTGCAGTGCACCACAGTTAATTGAGGAAGTGCTGATGACATGTTCTGGACTGTGTTATGCAAGAGGCCTGAGTAAAAGTCATTCTTGCAAAGACCCCTGGCTTAGTGATTCCTGATAACGGCAAATTTTTGGCAGAATATGTTTTCTGCACAATTTTTGAAGGCCTATTTCTTTAAACAGATAACTTCAGGTGGCTCCTATAGGCAGACTGACACATGCATGAAGGTGTGAAGATCTGATCTCAAGTGTCACAGCTGGCACTGCTCCGCTGCCTGGAGAAGAGCTGCTTTGGTTACATGTGGTGAGGTGCTGGCCCCGAGCCTGCTTCACCCTGTTGGTCTGAGATGAAAAACACAGATTTTGTTGGCTTACAAGGGTAGGAAGGATTTATCTCCTACAGAGTGTGTCCAATCAGTTATGTTTCATAGATGTTGTGTACTGTTTTTGAAAAGAGAGAGAAATGGTTTGCTAGGAACAAACCTGTCTCACCCCATCTAATCACCTGGAGAAAAAAGCTGTTGAAAACAAATTTGCTCGTTCCTGTGTGGCAAAGTATCAACACCAGACCTTAACCCTTCCTGAGAATCTGGCTGTCTTGCAATTGTTTTTGTTGCTTCTCTTGCTGATAGCTGCCATATATCAGTAAATAAGTATATTCCCAGCCATTAAGCTGGTGCGTAGGAAACTGAGCTTTGCATGGCCTCCTTTCTTGCCCTTCTGCCCTTAACTGAGTAATATACTATTCTGTGAATAGGTCCAATGACTTCTACCCACTGGTATGAATGTGTCAGGTCAGCAGTGAATGCCACACGCTGATGTGTGAAAGACAGGGCAGTACCTGCAATTTTATTCCAATGGGCAATTAACACAGATTATCTGACTTTGGATCAGGTAACAGAAAAAGATGCAAGAGTGAGGATAAAAACCCAAAGCACGAAGTTTTTACTAGTTGTCTGCACAGACGTAGGGATGACTTAGCACTGTTAGCACAAAGAATATTCACACAGAGGGCTGTCAGTTCCAGACCTTGGCCTTTCTTCTGCGGCTGCAGGGGCTGACAGGTGTCACAGGTGATGGGCCCATCATAGCACTGTCAGAGTGGTGGTCTGAAACTAGCTACGGAGTATTGTGCAGGCTGCCAGCTGTACTCTGGCTGCTGCTTGGTGAGTTTCACAGATGGCTTTTCTCCTTCCACTGCCGCTAAGGAAATACAAGGGCTCTCAATACCTGCATTCCAGCCACTTGCCTTCATTGGTACTGGGCTCTTAGAGCTGTTCTGAGAGCCACCAAGAGAACACTGAGCTCGAGTAAGTTCCCCATACTTAATCCATATATGTCCATGCACATATTGTTTGTGTGATTTCTGCAGCGCTGCAGATTAGAACAACTCTGAAGGGTGAGCAATGGAAAGCTGGCAGTTAATTTTTGGTGTTTTGCTTAGCGCATACCTCCACAGAACCTCTACATGTGTGTTATCAAAGTGACTCTCTAGGCAAAAACGTACACATACAAAGCACAGAGCAGACTTTCCACGTACAATTCATTTAATTCCATTAGCCAATTTCATGGTTGATTTGTCAGAGGGAAGCCTGGTTACAAAGACAACCTGAGTAAATATGATTGATTGCCTCGTCAGCCCCTGTAATTTCGCTTTTTAATGTTATCATTTCAGATACGTGATTTCAGACATCAGAAGGAATGGAAAGAATAGAGGAAAGAAGCAACAGTTTGACTAAGACTTACATCAGACATACATCAAGTAGAAGAGTTAGAAACCATATTTAGGACTTAAAAGACTTAAGGAAAAAGGCTCTTATATAAAAAATGCAGTGATGATGTATATTCTCATATGCCAACTGTTATTCAGCAGTTGTTATTATGTGATATATGAGCTCCAGGATGAAGTCATAGGAGGAATATTTCCTCATGTTTTACACTGAACTCTATAATGTATGTATGCATTCTGCATGTCCAAAGCATTAATTAAATCCTATTAAGTAAACTCTGTATTTTGGGAGGCAGAATTTAACTTGAGTAAAGCATAATAGTCATTAAGTCCATTTGCTTTAATTTAGAAAATGCTCCTATCATAAACATCTGTTGCTAGTACTCAAAAAGGTGTAAAGTATGTTTTGGCAATCTGATTGCAAAAGTGCTAAACAGCCTATATTCCCCCTCCAAGCCCTTCCCCCCAAAAAGAAGAAAAAGTGCAGTGTTTCTATAGAAAAATAACATGAACGAATCAGTAGATTTTGAAACATGTCTTAAAGGCTGAAAAAGCTGAGAAGCTTTCACATTAGTTACTACGCAACTGCTGAGCTGTTTGTTAACAGTGGTAAAACGGCAGAAGGGAGGTCTCTAATTCTTACTAGAAAAAGGCAAATGTTCTGTCCATCGCACCGATCTGGCAAGCCCCTCGCGGATCAGCTGAAGCAAGCCCCGACTTACCCAGGCTGTCCCAGCGAGGCCGGGTCC
>JANHGO010002435.1:0-30043 GCA_024606505.1 Aquila spilogaster
GATAAAGATTTAGGTCCCCTACAACTGGGTGCATCCAGTCAATCTGAGCCATCCCACAGACATTTGAGATTTTGGAGGGGCAGAGATCAGTGGCTTTTGAAAACAGGTTCCACCATGGCATCTGGTTTTTTATGTAATTCCAGTGCAAACTTCACAAATGATTTTGTGTTTCTGATCTTGTGGCCCCAAAGTCCCAGATCTTTGCACTGATACGTGCTCTTACAGCAAGAGACAGCTCTTACCCCAAATAGCTTGCAGGACAAGTAAAGGATGGAACAAAAGAAGGGTGTTTATAAATGGGAACTAATGCCTGATGTGCCCAAGATTAAACTTTTCTTTCCACAATTTATCAGCGGCAAGCCTAGGAATTAACTCAGGCCTCTTTAATCCCTGCAAGCAGTCCTATATTCACCAGACTAGTGTTGCTTTCCTGAGGCTAGAAAGATCCCAGGCACTTACAGTATAAATCCTCTGTGTATCCAGGGAACAGGTAGAGGAAGGATTCCTGCAATTCATTTTTTATGGCATGAGGGCCAAGGGAATAAGGTCCCAAATGATAAAGACATCAGACCTCTTCAAAGCAAAAGTGAAATATAAACGAAGCAATGAATTTCCAGTGCCCTGTGCAGTGATGGAAACACAAGGTGACCAAGAGACTGAAGAGGCTGATATGAAGTCTGGAGTCATGGAACATGTGCCAACTTCTGCTATCTTGTTGTGTGCCCTTGAGCAAAGTCATGTCTAAGAGGTAAATGGAAACAGCCAGGCCAAACCAGTACTGTGGGTGTTACATACCTGTAATAATGGTTTGTTGAATGATTTTCAGCTGGGAGGAGCTGAACCAGGTCCCTCGATGTAAAACAAGTTTGGTATCGATGAATCCATCCTGGATTACATCAGGCAATATCTTGTTGTGCAAGGGTGAGATCTCATTAAAAGCACACACAGAGCTCTGCTAGGTGTCACTCTCCAAACACGTTTTGTGTCTGCATCTGGGTTTGCAGAGTTATCACACTCCTTGCTTTTCTTTTCTCCTTCCTGACAACAACCTTGAGTTGCACTGTTCGCCCAGGTTCCCTCTGCTTTCCAGCACACTGGTTTTTTGCATTTTTATTTGCATTAGATTATTGGGGCAGGAGTCTAAACACTTAAGTTACTGCAAATCCCTCCTCATATGGAAGTCAGTGAGCTGTAAAATATTTAAACTGTCTACAGTTGTACCTCATTTGTTTACACATTTCCAGTGGGCTGCTAAAAGGTAACATACTGTAATAGAAGAAAGATCCAAGACTGCTGATTCTGATTTCATAACAGCTCTAAAAGCGCTCTGAATACTTGCATTAACTTGATGGAGTAATATATATCTCAACCTTCTGAAGCCTTAGGGCCCAAGTGGAGCAGGAAAGCTAAGTGTTTTTCTCCAGACTCTTTGCTTTATGCTTTCACTCTGATCATTGGGGAAAATGAAGTTAGGTGAGTCTCGCTGTATTTACTGCTGGAGTCACCCACAAATCGTCCTCCGCTCCCCCGCCGGCATCCTTCGCCGCTGGGTCTTTCAGCCCGTTTTATTTGCCCGCTCGTCCTGCTGGGGAAGGGCTCCAGGGCTCGGTGCACAACTGAACGCAGGGCGAGATGTGCCTCTCTTCGGAGCACTTGTAAACGTCTTGTAGAAAAGGAAAAGCGTGTTGTGATTCTTCAAAGGGCAGCGGGAGGAGGCGATAGATGACTAATCAGTCCCAAGGCAGCAGAGGGCATCAATGAGTTTGAAGATTCATCTCCGGAGCTGAATGAAAACAGCCAGACACTGTACTGAATAATTAACAAGACAGATCTCAGCTCTCTTCCTATTTTCACGTTAGTCTTGAACAAATTCAAGAAGTTCTCAGGTACATCCCGAGCGGTTTTTTTTTTTTCAAATAATTTCTGAACAATATATAAATCATACTGCTAATCAGTTTCACAAATTGTGATGAGATTTCTATTACCTGACTGGATGCAGGGCGTATATTTGCAGATGTGGGTAAAGATGATCTCTGTAAACGCATAATTTTCAAGTTGCTTATGTGGATGCAAATTTCACTGCTGAAAATTCACACCTTTATTACGAATTTCATAGCTCGCTTTGGAAATCCAATCAGCTAGCCATGACGTTTACGCTAGTTAAGCTTATTTGGTGGAATTATTTACAAAAATTGAGCTTGGCAAGGCAGATTTGCTTAGTACTTCAAGCAAATAGTTGCAGGATTACTTTGTCGCTTTCCCTAGCTCTCGGTGATGTGGTAGAGGAGTAATACTTTCTCCTAACATATTCGGCTTTTCCCAAAAAAGAATCGGTGTCGGTTAGGAACCAATGTCTCCACCTTCTCTTAGATGCCTGACATCAAAACATTTGTTCAGGAGTCCGCTAAGAATAAACCCCAACTAGATACCTTTCACCTTGTGCCCTCTGATTAATTTACTAATTTTAATTAACATTATATTAAGTTATGTAAATGTAGTCTCACATTAGTCCTTATGCTGGGGTGAAACCCCACCGATGGACAGATGGAGGCAATGGTTTACGTGATGTGACACAGCAAATCACATGGCAAGGCCGCTAATAGCACAGAGATATTCCAGGTCCAAGAGCTCTGCTTTAACAGCCGGATCAACACATTTTCATTTGGTGAGCAAAAACAAATTTAGAAGTTCGGTCCCCTCTGAGCTCCTCCAGGGCTGCTACAGGAGATCTCCAGTGCTGTGCTGAAGGGTCAGCAATACCCTTGAGTCCTCTATTTCTGCATCAGAGGTCTCTTTCCACTCTTTGGAAGTTTACGGTGAATGGCAAGGAGCCAGCCCCCACGGGCATGGGATGGAGGTGGCTTGTTCTCAAGTGTTTAAAAGTCTGACAAACTGTTTGCAGTTCTAGCAGGGATCAACACATTTCTAGAATTAAAACCAACATCTTGGATAGCAAAAAACCTCTGAACAAGGACTCTTTCTTCAACCCAATGCACAAGGGACCTTTCTTCAGTAAGCTATAAAATCACTTACTATAAATCAATTATTTTTGTACTGATTTATTAACTGCTCTCCAGCTGTTCAGATTGGCACTGAAAAAAAATTCCTGGATGGTCCTACTGAAATTTTCAAAAGCATTTTCTCTGGAGTACTGTTGGTCCAACCTCATCATAGTCTTCCCTGGTAACCCACATATTCCTAAACGTTCTTAAGCTGGCAAGGATGGAAGCACCGATCCACACAGAGTACATCCGATCTTGCGGTGAGATGATCTTGACATGAGTTGTGTTGGGAATTCCTGTCTGGAGCTCCTTCAGAAGCCTCTCCTTGAAACCTCGGAAAAGAGTCGATCCGCCCGATAGCAGCACGTTCTGTAGCATGTCGGGCTGGATATGCTCACGACACTTGGCGATGCTCTGGAGGACCATCCTCCCAACCCCTGGCCCTGGGATTTCTGCCTCTGAGGGCACAAAAAGTGTTTCAGGAGCTCGGAATAGCTGGTCTCCTACCTTGACAGCCCTTCCGTCAGGGAGAACGTACTCGCACGTAAGTTTTTCAGGCTTTTCCTGCATATTTTGGCTAGGATCTAAAGCAACATAGCACAGCTTCTCCTTCATATCCCTGACAATTTCTCTCTCTGCTGTGCTTACGAAGGAGTGCCCGGTCTCCGAGAGGAGCCTAGCAAGGTATTTGGTTACACCTCTGCCTGCAAAATCCCGTCTGGTAATGCCGTGTAGCAGGTAACAGCCTTTGTAGACCGGGACCGTGACGGTGACACCGTCGCCACTGTCCAGGACTAGTCCAGTTGTGCGGGCACAGGCGTACAGGGCTGTTAGCGCCTGCAGAGTCACGAAAAGGGCAGGCACCTGGAAGCTTTCAAACATCGTCTCAGCCATTTTTTCTCGATGCCACGAAGGATTGAGAGCAGTCTCGGTCAGCAGGGCTGGCCTCTCACTCGGTTTAATTTTGAGTTCTTGTTCGTACAGATATCTCCAAATCTTCTCCATGTCGTCCCAGGACGTAACTACCCCATTTTCCATCGGGTAAGTGAAAGACAAAATGCCCCTTTTGGACTGGGCTTCTTCCCCGATATAGCAGTCTTTATGTCTCACCCCAAACATGACAAGTTTGAATTTGGGGTATCCCACAACAGTAGATATAACCGAATGGGGCGCCTGTTCCCCTGACAGACCAGCCTTACACTGTCCAGAGCCGATGTCAAAAATCACCGCGCGGGTCCCTGCCGCCGCCGAGTCAGACATCCTGGGCAGGATGGGTGCTGTCCCTGGCAGTGGCTGCTGGCACAGAGCATCTGCGAAACGTTCTAGATCCCCCAGTCCCAAAGAGGCACCTCTCCACCGAGCTCACAATCCTCCGCAGCCGCACCGGCAACGCTGCTTCCTCCAGGGAGCCAGCGGTGCGGAGCGTTTTGATTCAGGGCTAGTATTTGGAAGTGAAACTGGGTGTTCTTGCTTCCCGGATAAATTACAGCAGAGAATCGATGGATTTTTTCAGACCCTCAGGCACAGAGGAGGGTCGGTTACAGTAATTGCATTTGCATTGATTTATATTTGGATTCTGTTTGGGGTTTTGCTGGGTTTCTAAAGGAAACATTTTTAATGAGGTCAAAAATAACGCGAGAGCTAGGTTTAGAATACAAACCCCAGATATCTCAAAGACCTTAGAGGGAAGAATCTCCCAGGAGTGGAGGTGTGCTGCTCCCCAGATGACTCCAAGGCAGGCTGTGAGTCAGTTAAGGAGTTATGGCATCCCTGGGACATGCACGCACCTGTAAACTCTGCGGAGGGAAAGGGAGATGATAAACAATAAGATCCTCGTTACCAATGTTTTTAATGTTTTATTTTCATACAGGTTTTGTCAGCTAATAAACGCACAGCCAGCTGCAGCCCCTTTTAGGTCAGTCAGCTCTCAGGAGCGTTTCTCGCTCCGGCGTTGCTGTAGCAAGCCATTCTCTCGGTCTGGCGTTCTCCTCAAAAGCATTTTCGGTGAATGACAGCTGCCCCAAAATCCTTGTAATCACTCACGGTGACCCACATTTGTTTGAAAGACGTCAGGCAGGTGAGGATGGAGGCCCCAATCCACACGCAGTATTTTCTTTCAGGGGGTGCGATGATCCTCACAAACATGCCAGCGGGCACTTGCAGCTTCATCTCCTTCAGGATCCGTTCCTCCAGGCCGGGAAAGAGCGTGGACCCACCTGAGAGCAGGATGTTGCCGTAAAGATTCCTGCGCACGTCGATGTCGCACTTCATGATGCTGTTGAAGATCATTTTGTGCACACCGGGAGCTTCAACTCCAATGTTTGCAGGCACGAAAAGGGTCTCTGGTGCACGAAAGAGCTGGTTGCCTATCTGGATGATATTGCTGTCAGGCAATCTGTATTCTTTCATGATTTCTTCTGGCCTTGCTTTCATTTCTTGGACGGGGTCTAAGGCTACGTAGCACAACTTCTCTTTGATATCTCTCACAATTTCCCTTTCAGCTGTGCTAACAAAAGTGTGTCCACTCTCCAAAAGAAGCTTCATAAAATATTCCGTGATATCCCGGCCAGCAATATCCAGCCTGGAGACAGCATGGGATAAACAGTATCCTTCATATATGGGGACAGTGTGGGTAACACCATCCCCGCTGTCCATGACTATTCCAGTAATACGGGCCGACGCATAGAGTGCCAGAGTTGCCTGGACTGCAACGTACATAGCTGGCACCATGAAGCCTTCGAACATGATCTCTGTCATTTTTTCCCGGTTCTGCAGAGGATTGAGGGGGGCTTCAGTCAGCAGCACCGGCCTTTCACTGGCTTTGATTCTCAGCTCATAGTCATAGACGTGTCTCCAGATCCTTTCCATATCATCCCAGCAGGTAACTATGCCATGGTCAATTGGATAATTCAAAGACAGGACCCCTCTTTTGGACTGAGCTTCTTCTCCGATGTAACATTCTTTCTGTCCCGCTCCCAGCATCGTAGCTTTGACTTTTGAGCGACCAACAATTGCTGTAAAGACAGACCTTGGGCTGCTGTCACCTGCGATACCCGCTTTGAATAACCCGGACCCATTGTCAAAGATTACAGCCGGGACATCCAAAACACTGGGGTCAAACATTCTTTGCAGAGCTGACGGCTCCCCAGAGTGGCACTCTTGCCCCTTCCCTTTTACAGGCCGGTCACCATGGCTAGGCAAGTTTTTCGGGGATGTAGAGCTTGCTGTTTCCAACATGTCTGCCCCCAGCTACCTCACAATGGCCAGTGACACAATAATACATTTTCCCAGCAAGTTACCTGATCCCAGACACTTCCCTGGATATGGCCAGTGTAGCTTTACCATGACTCCAGCCAGAGGACTATCAATTCACCGAGTCTGATCCACAGGTCATGGCCCATGAATATACGTATTCAGTATATTCAGTATATTCCTGTAATGAGACCAAGAGCATTTTTTTCCTCAAAATAGAAAAGCATGTATTGCAAAATACGTGCATGACAATAATTAAATTTTTCACGTGTGCCTCTGGCTTAGCTAAGACTCTACAAATATTTCCAAGAGTTGGTGAAGATTAGGACAATTTTGTCTCCCTAGAAATATTAACTGAATTACCAGTTTGTTTTTCTGAATAACGTCTGCACTGGAAGCAGACCTTTTCCAGCTGAATCCTTTCTGATCCTTGACAGGAAACTCTGAAAAATATTTTTAAATAGTTAGAACTATGTTTGGCACTGATTGTGGCATTCTGGAATATTTTTTCCTGTCCTTGTTTCTTAATTTAAAGACTATTTTTTGGTATAATCACAAAAGTAAAATAATAATCTCTGCCTCTTACTGGTTTAAAAAACACCGACAGCTTTAAACAATGCTTATGATGCCTTCTAGTGCAAAGAAATTCCTTCCCATAATGAATCTATATCCTAGGCTGCTGACAAGCTGACCTGCCTGCAAATAAACAGGCGTGCAGATGTCTTCCTTCCATGCTTCCCTTTTCCATTCAGCACTTTGCTGAGAACAAACTCATTTTTGGAAGTTTGTTCAAAAGGATGAAAAATATCCTAGAACTTCACAACCGATCCCCATTTCCCATCTAACTGTTTTTTGGTTTTGGTTTTGTTTTTAATTTTGCTTCAAGAGAAGATTTCCCAAAGAATAAAATTTTCTATAGCTTTGAATCCAATGAGATCTGACAATCCAAATCCATTTACAGAGAAAATTTCCTTTAAAAAAAAAAATAAATCACTATATAACTTCAGTTTGAATCCTTGGCTGCCAGAGTTTAATTGCTTCTCCTTGTGGCTCTAAATCCAGGGCAGCTTCAAAGCAAGGGTGGCTTCTATTAAATTTAATTACTTTTTCCTGCAGCTCGCATGGCAAAGGTGCCAGGTACTAAATGAAGGCGGTTATGAATCAGAGGCAGATTCCAAACAAAGATATATATTAAACAGAAATTTTAAGCGTAAGCAAATGACCTCCTTGTACAGAGACATTTATACCCCACATGAGCTATTAAAAAAAAAAGCCATCTAACAAGGGATCAGCTCTGTGTATGTTATTTCCATTCTGCTTAGATTCCAGACATGTTTGTGTTAAATGCCACCCTACCCATTTTAGCAATTTCTCTAATCCTCTTAATATTTGTGTACATATATTTCAGTGTGTGGCACACTTGTTTTCATGCATGCTTCTATATTAATGTCAACAGGTGTCCTAATCATTTAAGAGGTTCTTATATGCATCACACTAGAAGCCCCATTTAATCCTGCATGGTCTGCATGCAGCTTACAGCGAAGCACTCCGTTTTGAACATCATGTTGAGTATTAAAACAAGGGAATATTGACTGGCATTATTATTAAATGGCAGTTGAATCTAGACGCAGGAATGCTCATCTGTTCCCTCATATTGGTTCTGTCATAAATCACCTTAAAAAGGGCACGTGTGAATTAATTTTGTTACTATAGGGTTTGTAACAAGTGAAATGACTGTGTTTAGCTGAAGTAAATTGGACTCATAGAAGAGACAATACGAGACATCAAAAATTTCTCGTGCTCACCTGGCGGTATAGTTTATGCTGTTATGACAAGTCCTCACCCAGGAATGGAAAGATAGCTCATTTTCTGAAAGCCAGTCGGTCTTTGGCCTTTGACATTTGCCAGGGGCTGCCAGCTGTGGAGAGACACGTAAGGAACTGAACTGAGACGAGCAAATCCATTCCACAGGAGCTGCTAACGTCTTGACTAGATGGTATCCGCTGTTTGTCACCTCTTAATGGGATGGAATATGAACTCGAAGCTGAGAGGCACATTGGAAACGCAGTAATAACGTAATTCCCACAACGTACCAACCATAAATGACCTCTGTCCCACAGGCATTGGATTGTATAAATCCATAGATAGTTAAACGTGTTGTTTATAGGCCAGTCTTGCTTGCTTTATGTCAGTGCTGAGCACGCATTTTCACCTACCGGCTTACGCACGTCTTTTTGCTTTACTGACCGTGTCGCCTGCGCAGAGTGATCCCCCCAGGCAAACCAGGGCTTCTCCTTTCTCCACAGCCATCCCCTGTCCAGAGAATTCTGGAGACACAGGTGTCCCTCAGGGCAGATTCTGCGTGAATCTGGAAAGCACCTAGAAAAGGGTGATGAGCTTTGGAAGGTCTGACTTTACCTGGGGTAAAACCAGGAGGAAAAGGATCAGCTAACTCTCAGTCTCTATGCCTGCGTAAACGCCGAGGGCCTGGGTAATGTGTAACACCTGTAGCAGCAGGGATAGATGTCTTTCCACATCTAGAAAGCGTTACCAAAAAGAGAGACAAGTAGGACCAGAGACTGAGGGAGAGATGTTTCTCTCCATGCCTTTCTATACCGGATTATTTCGATATCTTACCTGTGTTTCCTTTGCATTTGTGTGGGTCTTGCCATCCTCAGATGACTGTTTTCTGGATGTAAGCTCATTCTGAGCAGGCACAGTACAGGGCAGCAGCTGAGGCAATGTGATTATAGCACACCAAATACAGGTGAGGTGATTATAGTACACCAGATACAGGTGAGGTGATTATAGTACACCAAATACAGGTGAAACCCCAGAAATAGTAATGCTTCATCAGAGAATCCCTTAATGAAATCCATGGAATCATGATTTTTTTCTGTTTCACAGAAAAAGGGGACAATTGCAAGGAATTTGTTCATGCCCCATACTCATTCCACTCTGAGTCTTTCTTGGTTTCCTACAAGCAACTGATTTTGCTGGCTAACACAATTATTAGGAAATCTCAGACATACAGCTCCAAGGAAGAGCTGTCTTATCCTTCAAAAACTTCACAGGGACTTGATGAATTGGCATTCATTTCTCCATAAAATAACTTTCTTAGCCAAGATACACCCACCACCTTTTTTGGGCACGTCTCCTCCATCTTTGTTTACCCCGCCCCAAAAAAATGCTGGTTATCTTCTTGGCTTACAGTTTCCTCATCACCTTCTCTGGATGGGGAGGACAGATGTTTGGGCTGTTGGCTAAGAGAGAGCTCTGTGACAGTGGATCTGTCAACAGGACGACCAAGGCAGCTTTCCAAGTGGATTTTAAGCTGGAACTTTTGCTTGCTGCGAAGCAATGCATTAAATACATCAAAAAGGTGAAAATAAGAAAAAACAAGAGGCTGGCACGTGGTGGACATGAGTCTCAAGGCAGCGTCTCATGTAAACGGAAGTATGCTGCCTTTTTATGTACAGTAGTAGTAATTTAGCACTTTCTGGGATATCCCAGAAACAAACCAAAGGATTTATTAAAGTGCTACAGCTTAAGTATTAGACGTCTGTGCTTTTACAGCTGAAAGATCACAGCTATAGAACCATCTCCCTGGAGCATGCATATGACTTGTGCAACAAATAGGAGTGCATTTATGGAGTGAATCCAAATGCATCAGAAATAAATATTACAGGAGAAAAAGTGAGGAAAAGAAGGTATTTCAACCCAGAGGAAGTTTGAATGAGGAAGGACAAAAAACTTCTGTTCAGAATACCACCATTGAGACCGTATGTGGGGAAGACAGAATGGAGACTGCTCAGCCTTCTCCATGCCCTAAAAACCTGGACCGGCGGTTCACAGCGCACGGAAGAATCAAGCACATCAAACGCTGCGGCGATGATAGACGCCTTTACAAAGTCAGTCTGTCAGCACACGAGGACACCACTGACTCTGTGCCACAAGTCATTCTGGTACAGATACAAAATGAATTTATTATTTAGGTTGTGATAATGCCTAGAAATCAGTCGGGCTCTCCCAGGGACTGTAGAAACAAACAGTAAAGGGCCAGCCCTGCTCAAAAGAATTCGGTCTGGGAAGTGAGACCTAACAGGTGGGTGAGACAAACAAGCAGGTCAGGGTGGAAGGCAAGGGAGACAGTGTGAAAGAAATCAGGGGCTGAGAGCAGTTCTTAGCCAGTAAGAAGCAATAATCACCATCACAGATGCTTAGCTCTAACAACTTGACAAGATCCCTTTCTTCACATAGGAGCTGTGTTTGATTGCTCCCATACTTGTTTCCATCTAAAATCCCCATTTTGCAATGTCTTCGTGACACTCCAAATGTCCACAAAGCTCTTTGAAGTTGAATTTTAATGTGTTTATCGACACCAGTTATGATATTTCAAAACACATGGGCTACAAATTGTTACCATGCACTCCTAGTGTTTACAGTAATCCCCATATCAAAACAAACTCGGCCTTTCCTGATGATTTTATATCTTTTTGCTGACTCACTTGCCCGTGTTTATTGAAACTCCTGTTGAGGGTTTTTTTCGATATTCAACACTTTTGAAACACAAACCCCCCCTATCTGCAGATTTCATATACTTTCGAAACATTTTGCATTCATTTTTATGGGCACCACATGGCCAAAATCCTCCTCTTCAATTTTCCTTGCAGATCTGTGACTCGCGATATGGGTTTCCCATGCTCAAGCCCAGCAGTCAACCCTGCGCCTGCGGCCGGCCTCGGTGTTAGATCTGCTGCCAAGACCTGGCCCAGCGATGGGTGGCTCCAGGAGCTCAGCCCTGACGCGGCAGCTCGGCCAGAGGAGGTTTCCCTCTGATCTCCGTGTGCTAGAGGTGGGCTTAAGCTGCAGCAAGGGAAGATTTTCGGAGTCCGCACCGTTGCCCGTTAGAAATGATAAGGGTAGTTCTTCCTTCCTTTGACCAGGGCTGGACCGCTGAACCTGGGAGGTCTCTCCCATCCTATGAGGACACCTTGGCTGCAGCCCCCGAGGAACGCGAAGCTGCCCGGTGGGTCAAGTTCAGGACGGCGACGGGGCTTTGCCACCCTCAGGGGGACACGCTTAGTCAAGCGGGGCCAAGAGAGCTGCCTGTCCGGCTCCTGAAAGCAGCGGGCCACCGGGCACTTGGAAGTGGACGCTGTCAAGTCGCTTGAGACCACGCACCTCGTCAACGTCTGTGGGTCTGGGCCGCGAAAGGTTTCGGTAAGCAACTCAGAGCCTGGAAGGTTGGGCGCTCCACCACGCGGCATGAAACAAAAACGTTTTAAAACTCGATGTTTCGGTGTCTGCTGTTACGAGTGAACAGCCTTATAAAAGTCCCTATAAAGCATGAGACAGGCCCAGACTCCTCGCACTGGCTCCAAGACCCTTTCAGCAGCAAACCTCCTTGGTGGTGCCGCGGGCAGCTGCACCGACCAGTGCCAGGGAGCGGGGAGCAGGACCCACTCCTGTACCAGGACCCACTCCTGTTAATGTCCCCAGACAGACCATCTGGAAAGCGAAGCCGAGAAGACGTGTTAATTTTGGCAGTGAACAAAAGCACTGGGGAAGGGAGTAAAAAAAAAATCAATGTTTGCTAAATAGAAGAAAAGGATCTAAATTGGGGGAAATTTCATTTATTTTGTAATTCCTAAAAGGTATCGGAGGGAGGGAAATTGAAATGGTAAACAAATTATAAAATATAAAAAAAGTTACAATGCATTGTCCTTTTAAAGGAAACTTAAATTACTGCATTGCTAAATTGGAAGAGCTCTGGGGACTCATTCATGGTCTTCTACTCTTTAGACTCACAAAGTCTATCCAGTATCTCTAGGGGTGGCTGGATTTAATAGTATCATCTAAAATGTAATAAACCCTGCAAGTGATGAACAACTGGGAAGGTGCAGAACCCACTGGGATCCAAATTTAATTCAGACGATTTGGAATTCAGCATCTGAGAACTACTCAGAGTTCACATGTTATTTTCCACGTTGGAGAAAAGAAAATAAGATCTATACCTAGGAAATGATATAAATTACGCATAAATGAAAGGCTTGGTTGAAAATTCATATATTTAAAATAACAGTCTTGATTATTTGAAAATGAAGAGAAGTCCGGGAAAAGTCTTCTTATATTTTTTATTGTCTGAACGCTCTGAATCAGGTAAAACAATTTCACTAAGCTGAACTCCAATCACTTATCCACAAATTAACCTTTCCTGGGGAGAACCAAGGCCTGGTGGCTCCGCTCTGAAATAACTCCATCTCCTACAAGTTGCCCTAGAATACTAATAGGAAGGAGGCAAGTTTTAGGATTAAGACACGGAAGGGTAGCTGACTGAGCTGCGCAGTGTATTTCTCGGTCTCTCAGCTCCTGTCTGACCATAAGCACGTCTCTCCAGCTGTGCGCTGCAGTGACCGCCTATGAAACAGCTGCACCAACCTCACACACCACCTCCTGCATCTCAACAGATGGACGGGTCCGGACCGCACCTGACGCCTTTCAGCACAAGACCGGCACAAATACCAACATTTCACATGAAAACAAAAAGCAAAGCAACGCTTTCTATAAGCCTGCAAGAGCACTCCCCACTCAGACCGCTTCAGGACGAGTGGACGGTAAAGAGACGTGGTCTCCAGCTGGCCCTCGGACATCTGCTTACGGCTCGTGTGTGCCACTCCTGTTACACGTTCGGCTCCGTGTCTGCTCAGGTAAGAGCCTTTGTAAAAGAAATCAGAGTTGTTGGGAGTTTTGAGACTGTACGACGGGAAAAAAGGGAAAGCAGGGCTCTCTTACCCTTGGAAAACTGTTAATTCAGCATTAAATACATACCGAGCTGTTCTGGAATCTCATTGTTACTTTATATAGCCAAGTACCATTACCTCTAACTATATTCCAATGGCTGTTGGACTTGGGTTTACGAGCAAATTGTTAAAAGCTGTGTCTGAGGTATGAAAGCGACAAGTGGAAAGCATTCCCATGAAGTATGCAGGATGGCTGGAACTGGGCCAGCGGTTTAGGTCAAAACTCAGTCACATGTCCTGCTAGCTGGTCCGGAACATCCTTCAAATCCAGCTAAGCAAACAGCTCGGAGAGCCCTGTGCCAAGTGCCAACTCCAGCTGGCATCCTGGGACATTTTATTCTACAGTTGTTGCAGTTTTGGAGGTTATGAAAAGTTTACTAATGAGAAACATTTTGGGACACTGTGCCAACAATCTAGGCTGAAGGAAGAGCTGTAATGACATGAGCATATATAACTTTGGTGGAAAGTCTGAAACATCGGTTCCACACCCTGAGAACTGCCTCTCTGTTTATAAATCCCAACAATTCTGAACATCAAGAGAAATCCGTCTGCTTGCTCTTAAGATGTTTACATTGTGCTTTCTAAATATTTAAAACCATTGATGAAATTAAAGACAACTTTCACGATGCTATGTTCCTCAGTTATTTCGTTCATTTTGGTTTGCAGGGCCAGTGCTCCTTTTGTAAACAGGAATTTGATATAGCAAAAGGGGCGGGAGACCACTGGCCAGCCAGGGATTCTCAGCAAACAATTTTGGTAACCCTCTTTATAAATAATCTTACCAAATTTCTGTTGGGAAATAATATATTGTTTAGCTTTCTAAGGAAGAAGCACTTGCAACCAGACCTATAAGATGCAGAAGATGGGATGGGTGGGTGGGTGGAGAAGCTGCCTCTCAGGATTCTGGTATCAACTCTAGATGCAGAGCCCATCTGTGTGTTGTTCAGTGTCAGAGAAAAGGGAAGGCAAGGAATCATTACACCGGATTCTCAGAACAGAAAAATTTAAAGGACTTTCTCAGCCGCCATGTTTCTCTCTTTCATTTTCAAAGTCCTCCTTTGGCTGGTGCTCCAGCTGGCATTCGACGGACAGAAAAAGAAAATAAACCCATGGTTCCCAGAGGATTTCTAGCAGAATATTCAACATATTAGAAGTGAAAGAAGAAATACTGAAAGTGCGAGCAAAACCTCTGTTCCCATCTTCACTCTAAGGCAATATTTGGGTGCAGTAGGAGTGCAGAGCAGTGTTTGTCTCTCTACCAATGCTATTCATCACTACGTTTACCATATTTTCCTTTTCTTTCCATAACTCCTGGCTTCGCTCATGTCTGGGTGTTTTCTAACCAGCCTTAAGGCAATAAATCAAAGCTGTCAGCATTGGAAGAAAATTAATGTGAGAAGTTGTTCCAAAGGCCACCAGCCTTTTCCCGGCTGGGTGTGCTGTGTTAATCCAGGATTCCTCAACAGCTTTCAATGTTTTGCTATTTTCGCAAGGTTTTGAGGCTACAGATGCATTTTTTGAAGAGCGGCTTTGAATCGTATCCTGTAGGATACCGAATTACTGGAGTTTCTTCAGACTGCAAAGAGAAGCGAAGGTGCTCGGCGCAGGCCCAGATCTGACCCTAGGCCATCTCTGGCCAAGCCACAAGCAAAACGCAGATCCAGAGTGGGAACGCATCAGGGTCTGAATCTGGGTTGAACTTTTCGTGAAGAAAAAGGCCAAATGATTAAAAACCAATCCTGTTGCTATGCCCTGTAGTGATGACGCTGGTTGAATTATTCATTGCGAGTTATTTATCCAAAGAATGCGGCTGGCATTTATGCTGAATACATTACTTGCAAGTTTTGATTTCTTGTTTCATTACTCACTCTGTTCTGTACCACTCAGAAACTCCAACCTCTTCATTTCTGAAAGTCTCTTTTCTGAGTCTGAGAAAAAGAACAGTTGGGGAACAACCTTCAGCTGGTGCTGATCTGATACAGCAAATACCTCCCTGGGAAAGGACAGCCTGGCAGTTAAGGCATTTTCCTGGAACTCAGGAAAGCAATGTTCTTACCCCATTCAGCTGCAGATGAACTCTGTAACCCTGGGCAAATCACTTAGTTCCCTGTACCACTGGCTGCACATTTATAAAGTGGACATCGTATTTCTCTCTGTAAGATACTGTAAGGCTAGATATGTTAAAGATGATGAATTGCCTAGTTACTATGGAAACTGGAAAAGCACCTAATGCAGATGGATGAGTTTAGAAACAGATCCACCTGACTGAAAAATCATGAGCAATTGGGAACTTCATTAGGTAAAATTCATCATGTTGTAATCAGAAGGATTGTGGGAGCCACTCGAAACTTCCTTTAATAGAAAGTACCGGCTTATTAGATTTGGCTCTGGATAGACGCTGAAGATTTTCCCTTGTATATTTTCAAACTCTCAAGTTTAATGTATCTGTTTAAATTTGTTTTTCTCCCGTGGCTTGGGATGTTTAGGTAGCAAGTAAAATCCTTGTCCCACGGAACAAAGATCATTAAAACCAGAACAGTGACTGCAGAAATCAGCCCAGAAGTCTAAAGGCTGGGACATACTGAGAAAGAAGTTTAATTCCAAACCTAAAATCTCATGAGCCATTTAAAGAGAAAGTACCGAGCAACTGCTGAATGCAACTGTGGCTGGTTTTCCTCCACCGGGAGACTACTGTTTCAATTATGTCCTCACAAAACACTGCTGCTCTCTGCTTTTGGGTCAGACTTCATCTGCCAGCTGCTCAACCAGACATCTAGAGGTAGCTCAGTTAGAGTTTTGTCCAAGTACAAATCGAGCAGAGACTTCAAAACCCAGGCCGGGGTTTGCGTGCTAATCCCTGTTGCAGAACCAACGGAGAGAACCCACTCGTCGTTTCTTTTGCCCGGGTCCTAACCAAACATGGTATTTGCTTGCTTAGTTCTCAGAAGCTGACTGATGAATTTGTTTTTTAGAAAGGTATTTAAAATATGGAGGTTCCCCCCCTCCTGCGACACATCCAATTATAGTAATTTGGAGGTATTTCAAACTTTAGACCTCGAACCACTCCTCATTGTCCTATCAAATTATCCAGGTCTTTGACGTGAAAAGTCATTATTTGCAAAGACTCCTGGCAGCAGCACTTACTGAAGTGAGGCTGCTCAGGTTTGGGAGCTTAAAAATGGGTTTGCCATTGCAAATGGCTCATCGAGTTACAGTTGTGTCTCGGTAGGGTAAAGCACTCAAGGCTTTCAATTGCAGCAGGCCCTGCTGACTCAGGGAATGAAAGCTATGGAACTGCTGGCAAAGGAAATGCTAATAATTAAAGCGGTAATCGTGACTCTGGGGCAAGAAATAAATGCCTACAGGGTGACGAGGGATTGAATAGACAAAGCGAATAAGAGCCTCATGCTGCACAATGCCACGGAGCAGTGATTACAGCTGGCAGCAGAACCCCCCGGCCTTCCGTGCCAGCACGACAGGTACCACCGGGTAAGGCTCACGAAAACCAGAACGCCTTCCCCAGCAGGAACAGCAGGCAGCGCGTTGGGCGGGAGAGGCTCGGTCAGCGCGCAGCTCCACGCACATCGCTCGCTCTCCGTTCTGTGCAGAGGGAAGGCTCTCGCCCAAACACCGGGAAACCAGTGCCACGCTCCGAGGACTGGCGCTGGGCACCCCAACGGGTCGTGCTCTTCCCGTGAGAGAAAGCCCTCCCGTTTTCAGTAGAAGTGGAGGATGCTCCCCTTGCCTAATGGGCGTGACGGGTCCATGCTGCCGTTAAAATCAAGACCACTAACAACATTCGCAGTGTTTCGGCCAGAGATGGCCTCATTTGTGCCATAAATTATTTTGGAGGTGTTATTATTGAAACAGAAACATTGATTGTGAAATGACGACAGCAACAGTAGAAAGCAATGATGATAACTTTGACCTTGCGCTGCACGTTACAACCGAGATCCCCAAAAAGCTTTCCAAACAACTACCTCCTCCCCTCAGTCCTCTTCTGAGAGGATTGTCAGCTGCTTACTTATAGTGGAAAGCAATTAATAATACAAATACTTTACCAATAAAAATTTTTCCGCACAAGTCACTAGTGCCCCCCTGCTTAAATAAAATGTCATGTGCAACGGTGAATGAGAACAGACAGGCCACATCCAGCTTGGAACGGAGGAGAACGGGCTACCTGTTTCATTTCAGACCACACTAAGATACCTGAAAACATTAGATTTCTATGAAGTATGAAGTAGTTCCCAGAGAGCAATCCCATGTCACCCGTGGCAGGTGAAGTGCTAAACACCCTCGAGGAAGTACAAGCTCTCTGAAGACGAGGGCAACCAGCAAATAGCTCGGATCTCTCCCTGAAGGGCGATGCATAGGACGTGCCTCTGAGTAAAGTCCAGCACATGTGTAACCTGGCCCCTTGCGACTGGCAAATAACTTAATTTACCATCATTCAGGTGTCAGGTTCCACTTCCTTGTTTGCTGAATGTAATAATACCCCGCAGTATCTGGCTTGCACAAGGGACTAAGAGAAGTAATTTGACAGCAAAAATAAACAAATGAAAGGAGTCTTTAAATACATCAAAGGGAAAGTGTGCTACTATCTGTGGGACCATCATCAGAAGCTGTACCGCTGGATGCTAGCCCTGAAGCAGAGATGAACTTCATGTTACTGCCTCCAGGGCCACAGGTCAAGAAACACTTCGCTCCTGCTTGTTACGCTTGCTATATACTTGCTGATTGTTATACTATATTTGCAATACTTAAAATTCATATGAATTTTCTCTTCCCAGTCTGGAGATTGTCCTCCCCAAGGAATAAATTTTACCCTTTATCCTAAGGTTGCAGATAGGAAGCCACTAAATTTGGCCCAGGAAATCCTTGTCAGGAAGGCACTTAATTTCAGGAATAAAGACAACCTGGCAGGGGGAATCTGGTCCAGGAGTGGAAAGTGAAAATCTGCTGTTACGCCATCAGTAAAATACAGCGTTGCAAAGAAGACTTCTTCCAGAAAGGGCTGGGAGTCTTTCATTAAATGCAGCTAAGAAAAAACTCGGTGGTTTTTTTCATTTGTGGGTGTTTTTTTCTCTCTAACAAAACTGGCCTAATGATGGGAGTAATTAAATTATAATGCCTCCACTATTGTTTGAATAAGGCAAACTCCCTCACATGCCGTTAATGTACTACTGCCAACAGCAGCCAGGGAACAGCCTCGACAATAGAGAGGATTTTCCAGCTCACTGTGCGATTTGATCTCTATAAACCTCCCATAACATATACTGTACGGCAGTAAATCATTTATAACATTATTATCCGCCCATCTGGGATCAGAGTGCAACCACTAAGACAACGCAAGAAATCTGGGCTCCTTTCAGCACTCCGTGAAATGAACCTCATTGGTAAGATTTCATTAATTCAGCAATTCAACAACTAGATCACGCTCCCTACAGGAGGGACTGTACTTTCCATTGGCTACCTTCCTAGCATTTCCCATGGCTCTGGTATTTTTATTCTCCAGTATTGCTGATACTTTCACTTGTATTTCAAAATGGTTATTGCTTGAGCGTGGTTGGCTGGTTGCAGTCCAGTTCCTCGTGAAAGAAGGAAGTGGTTTCGGAGAAAAAAATACCATGTTTTCCAAGTTAGCATCAGACTTTGTTCCCAGCTTAGCTTTGGTGAAAAGCCTTCTGAAGCCTCCTTCTGCAAAAGCCCTTCTGAATTTCCTAGCTCAGAACTGGAGTAGGAAAAAAACCAGCGAGAGTCAAAGCTCCCCCGGGCTCGGCTGCGTGTGTGGAGGCAGCGGCAGGCGGCTCGGCGAATACGCCTTCTCCATCCCAGGCTGTCACAAGCTATGGACACCAGCAAAAAAGGGTTAAAACGCCTTCCTGCGGAGCTTTGCTTTACCCGCCGTGAGCTATATCTCACAACGACATTCCTCCTGCACGAACATCAGCCCAGCTGAAAACTCAGGGGTGACGCAAGACCGTGCGTCTGCCTCACAGAAAATCTGCGCGTTTGTATCAAAGGCTGTAAAACGTGATAGCTGCCAGTTTCACCCCACGGACGAAATTTCAAGCCGAAATCTCAAAGTGAAATTCAGGCCATAGGCCGTTGCCTACAGCTTGACCAAAGAAAACTTTTGCACCGCCTTCTGGGAACAATCTCTGCCAAATTCCACACAGATCAAATGCACGGGTGTCCAAACATTAAAAATTAATTAAAACAGAAGACCACCACTTCAGTTGTTACCTAGAGCATGAACCCAAGCCTGCTGAACGCTGGCTTTCCCCAGGCCCACGAGCAGCACCTTTACAGGTAGGAGAAGACGGCAGGGCTGTCCTGGAAGAGCTGGGCTCTTCCGCAAGAGCAGGACATCTTCAGGAAAGAGGGACAAATCAGGGGGAGTGGGGGAAAACTCGTGTCGCTGGCCATGGTATGAAGAACTCGTGAACGTGGCAGAACACAATTTTCTGTGTGATTTCTCGGCGTAAACATCAGTAAATGGAAAGCTAAGGCAATGACAGGGCAACCGTCAGCAAGCTGCTTATAATCAGTGTCGTATTGGCATTGAACCTGCAATCTTTTCTATGTGCACCTGCAACAATATTAGCATTAAATGAAAATAGCAGAGCTCACCAAATCTCTTCAAAGCATCATTTATTTCAGAGCCTCTGGATCACTTTATGTAGGCTTAATCAGTTCATATAAATATACATGAATTTATCTAAACTGGTTACCTAAACCCAAGGCAGTTCTTTGGCTACAACCCCATAATTTTTCACATATTCTTCAGAATAAAAGGAGAAATTCGCTGCTTCTGTACTGAGCTGCTTTTAATCCAGAAGAAGTGTATCAAGAAAGAGACTGACTTTCAAACTGCCCCTTGATTATTTGCTGCAATTAATGTTTTTGTACCAGCTCTTTTTTAATGTATCCAGCCACAAGGCCAGATTTTCTTTGGGTAAACTTTAAAAGATAACATTAGAAAAGCCCTCCCACAAAACCTACAGTCCTCTGCCGGTTGAGCAGCAAGAGCTAACACAAACCACGCCGTCCCTGTCTTTTGGGGGAATAAAACCCACGGGCCTAAGGAGACAAGGAGAGAACTGTCCAGCCCACAGCGACTGCTGCTTAAATTGCAAACGCCTCTGCCTGCCCGGGGCTCGGTGTCCCCGCGCGTTCGGCTGGCCAGGCCCGATACCTTTCATTTCTTTACAAAGCTGGGGATGACTGACAGGCCCTGCTTTTCCCAAAGAGGCCAAATTCAATGCAGCTCCGTTTTGGGACGCCGCTCCTGAAACCCGTCCAAACCTCGTCTCCCCAGCCCTGCTTCTGACCTGCCCGTGCTGCGGTAGGTAGCGAGCAAAGCCTTTTTTTCCATCGGGTCAATCCCCAGCCCTCCTCAAATGTCGTATCTTTTCAACGCACCTGACGGGGCAAAACACACCTCGGCTCTGTTGGGAAGACCTCAAACCCTACCTGAACGGATGGGTTTTCCTCCGTTTGTCCCGTCAGCAGCTGGGGCTCGTACCGGTCCGTAAATCGTCGCCGCGATTACGGCAGATGAACGGAGCCGCATCCTCGCGGGTCAGCGAGCGTGGCCCTCAGTCCCGCCGGACGGCAGCTCTCCGAGCTGGCCTGTGCTGGCCTAAGGGGTGCTGGCCGGGACCAAGAGGGGAGAGAGGGATACATCATCTGTAGGGTTTATCTGGAAGTCTTTAACTACATCGCCTGCTTTGCTAGCTGCGTTCCAAAGAAGCCGCAACTGTGGATATCTCCAAGTGTCCTTTCCAGGCTCACTCTGCCTGTATCATACTCGCGTCCTCGGCTGTACCTCACCAAGGCATCAGAGAACTGGCACCTATGTCTAATAAGCCTCTGCGACACGCTCACTTGCAAAGCTAAGTGATAAAAGTTCTCAGAATAAAAACCAATACACAAATACGGATTTGAAAATAGGGACCAGAAGCCCTCTTCTATGCTTTCCTTGCTCGCAGCTTCTCTTTTCCTTTTGACTGAAACAGCATCTTATCCTTGCAGCCCGTTTCAAATACATATGTGTGTATACATACAAATACACATATAAATATATTCCAATTCTAAGCAGCAGCTACTGCGGCAAATGAAAATATTTGCATACGCAAACAGACCAATAAACTACTCATAAGTGCCTGGTGTACCATAATAAATATCTCTCTACTCTGAGTGCCTTTTGATGTTCTTGTTACTATCAAATAGCTCACACATCCTAAAGACAAAGCCAATTTGTTCCAGAAAAATCGCAGAACGTTTTTAATCTCAGCATAAAAATCATTGTGTTCTTAACATTTCAGAGCTTCCCCGGGCCAAACGCTGCCACGACAAAAAGTTCATGCGCTGGGAACACATGCTGTGTTCTGCTAAAGCTTGTACCAAAAGCAGGCAGATCACAGTCTAACACACACATACTTACCAGGATTGTGGATTTATTTAGCCTAATCTAATCTGAATGCCTGTTTGTAATGTAAGTGAATATCTAAACAGATTATTAAATGTAACAGCAATAGCTTTTTTACGAAAATCACTGGGATTATTCGCATTCTAGACGAGAAGAAAGAAGAGTGTTTCAGTAACATGATCTGCCAAAATAGGACGGAAACTCTTTAATAGCACCTTGCCAGAAACAATGCATGGCAGAGTCTGTTTTAAACAAGATGATTTTTCAGAATATTGTTACTGACTTTTTGTATAGTGTTAGTGAGGTTTGTGTACACTAATAAAAAATGAAAGCTGCTATTAAAAACAAATCAATGGACTGTACCTGGTTTTGATCACACAAGAGCTGGCCATTGGCATCGGTATTTGCAGCATCTGTTCCAATTAAGACTTGTTTTCTAGTTTAAAGATATTAGTCCAATCACTAGTGTTCTGTTGCAAACATGAATAGAGCATTGTTCTGGCAGAATGTAGTTAAACAGACTCCACAGACTCTATTAAACAGCTTTGCTACCCAATTAGAATGGGAAGGAGTCAGGCAGACATGACTGTACTGTGTACCCTCTGTTCCACATGTATTTTTATGGATTCATAGTCAATGAAAACAGTTAACGTGGAACATGTGTTAAGAAAACACAGACTGCATGCTGTCTTCCAGGATGACAAATGGCGCATCAAGCAACTTATCAGGATTTAATGGACACCAAATTTAATGATTATATAACGACTGTGTGTAAACCAATGCACAAGAATGGTGAACCACGCTACTTCCACATGATGAAAATAATTGTTTGAAGCTTGGCAACACAGAATCCTCAAAGTCTTAAAGCAGACAAGGACTATGTTCACCTTTGGGTGTTGCATTGGGTAGCTTTAGACCTCAGGCTGATGACCACAGTAGGCAGTGGCATTTTCAGGGGTGTTCTGTACTTGACAGAGTGGTTATTTATTGCAGACAGCTTGAAGGCTGATATGGGTATAAGATAATACTCGGTAGAGATGACGTGGTGTCAAATGGACCATGTTGCATGTGATACAAGAGTGGAGATTAATAACCAGTACGTATTTACCTCGTTTAATTGACTAGGGATAGAGAGAAAGATTTGTAAGTTATTCTGCTAAGAAATAACTGTTCAGAGTGTGATATTTATTGATGGGTAGCATGAAAGCAAGGTTCACCTTTCTTAAGAACTGCCCTGCTTTTGGAATGTGTTTCCAACACCTGAGATACTGCTAACATGTTATTTTCTGATTTTTATCAGGGAAAAAAGTTGACATATCTGGCCCATCCTGGCACCAGGAGAAGACATGTACAGATTTTCTGGGGTTTGCTGTTCCTTGCTTTTGGATCTCCACAGAAGTGCCTCATTCGCTTCATCCAGACCACCTCTACAAGTCTGTCTGAGGTGCTGCACTTCTGACAGTTTCTGCTGAGTCCGCTATCCCCACTTTTTGCCTTGCTGTCCACTGTTGGCTAATCAAAAAGAAAGCTTGCGTACAAACGACTCTGTGAAGAACCCAAGGGAAACAATTCCACCTCATGCACAGACTATTCTTCCCATGGTATTCAGCCTCGTGGCTCTGTGCCTTCAGTGGATGGGCTTTTTTTTGTAGTTGCATGTCGTCTGCAGTCAGTTAAAACCGGGTTAGTGCAATAGTGCTGTGGAAATTCCCTACAGCACCAAGGGCAAAAATCACACCAAGAGCTTTGCACAAGAAAAGCCTCAATCCCAAGAAACGAACCATACTTCAAACAACACAGCACTCCGGTAATATTCCTCCTTACCATAGCACCCGGCCGCGGTCCAAGCCAGGTGAGGGTAACGCTAGAGGGACTGCCCACGACGTTTCGGGCTCCATCTCCAAGCCCGCAAGCTACCTTTCCTTCAACGAAAGTTTTCATCCACCTTGGCCTCCGTCCAGCGCGCTTGCTCTTTGCTGGCGGGGCCGCGGGGACCTGCAGGGATTGCCTCGGGGCTCAGCAGAACAGCCGCGCTCGCCAACACCTCTCTCTGCTGGACGGAGGACCGGGCAGGTCAAGTGCCCGGGAAGGAGGCTACCGGGAGAAGGTCCTCGAGTGACCGCGTGAGTCAGACTTCTTACCAAAGCCAGCGCTTGCAAACGCAGCGGGGATTGGATGCCTGGGCCTCATGGGCAGCTTTAAGGCATATGCAGGGAAATGTACCTTGTATCCCCTGCTGCAATTTTATAAGGTATTACATACCCTACTGTGTATCGGAGCTGTTGCTGCTTTGACTCCAGCTAATTAGCTTTTGTAGCTTTGATGGATGGATTGATTCAGCAGTTAAACAGAGATAAATTAACTGTCTATCTAAACAGAGTTTAAGTGAGGAGGGAATTCCGATTAGAATGTTATTTCATGCAGCACTGCTCTTCTTTCTCAGCAACTGCTGGAAACCACTAGCTTCCCTTACAGAGGAAGCCCACGGAGCAAACTCCCGTTCAGACCTGCAGAGCTCTCTAGGAATTCAGCAAGCCTGCAGGCCTTCAGAGGACATATCTGGGTCAGGCTATGCGCTATGCACTTGGTGCAAACCAATGATGCTGCAATCATTTCTACAGGTTGAAGAACCAGGAATTTAATTTCCTAAGACTTTCAGCAGCATCTGAAACGTATTTCATTCCGAAACCCATTAGAATGCCCAAAATCCAGCAAAAAGTTTGATTTTTCTATTCACTCAAAAGGACTTTTATGTTAAAATGCCTTTTTTGTCCTGAAGTGAGAAATACCTATAAAAGTCTTTAAAAGGTGTAATTACAGAACTAATATAAAAATCTTTAACAACTGTGATAAAGGCTTAGAGAAAGATAGGTTTTGTTAAAATTGCATGCATCACTGAAGTACTGTAACGTGCAAGTAGTTTAAAAAATAAGTACAGCCATCACCTAAATATGTTAAACAAACATGCATCAAGCTAGATGAATTGTAGATCATTTCATGTAAATATTAACTTTTAAAGCTTTCCAACTGACAAAATTAAGGCAACAGAGAATGCCACTTTACTTGCATCCTCATACACTCAACAGTCCTGGAGCAGAACCAATAGCGGAAAGGAAACAAAAACAAGCAAATGCAATGCAAAAAACAGTGCTTAACGTTTCTGTAGACATGGCCAATGAAAGCTGGCACAAGGATGAACTTCCCTGGATGCCTCACCTCTTCAGCAAGAGTAATGTGCTAGCACTGGAAAAGCCGGCCAACTCCTAAACTTACGCTCAAGCCAGCTTTGTTGTCTCTTCACTTGGGTGCTGGAACACATGAGCCCAATGTCCAGGTCACCAAGCATAAAAATGTGCCTTGTTTTACGTTAAAAATGTAAAAAAGACTGATGAAGAGAGTAATCAAGCAGACTCTAGGCAGAACAAAATAAAGGTTTTTCTGGTCTCTTCCTAAAATACTCTGAGTTTTTTGAGCCAACCTATCTGAAAAATCTTCTTCCTTGACCTTGCTCAGCTTTGGTTGTCCAATTTCACCAGTTAGCTGTTCCATGGTGGGGCAGGAATAAGATCTTTTCGTGGTCAGAAGTGTGATTCATACCCTACGGACTGGATGAAGCATCTCACGGAGACTGCATTTAATCATCTCTTCCTATTCACCTGTCTTCAATCCAGCACAAAAGCCATTTTCTCCAAGGGCCAGAGTGTAACAACCTGTCTGGTTTAGGCTGTCGCGTACTAGGTGCTGAGGCCCACTTCTACCAAATGCTGGTGACACCTTCCCCCATCTCCACAAGCCTTTTCACCACCTCTCAGTAGTAGGTTCTGACACTTGTTTGCTGTTACAATGCATCTACTCTGCAAATTACACCCAGCTTTGTTCTGGTGTTCTGAAGGGAGGACACAGAGGGACGAACATGACCCCAAAAGAGATAAGCAGGTAGAAGTAAAACAGAAAGGGGCATCTTTCTCTCATACAAAGCACATTTCTTTTTGTATGCTTTTTTTTTCTTCAAGAACCTTAATGAGGCTTAGTCACACCAAGGAGAGCCAAGGGTATGAGATTTTTCTTTTCTGTTGAAGACGCTGTAGATACATTAAAACTAATTACTCCTTGTTATATGCTCCAGTAGGATGAGAAATTCCGTTTAAGTTAGAATAGGAATTAATGCCAGTGGACAACTTCTTTTGCTGTGTGAAAAGAAAGAACCGGGCAGCGTTCGGTGGCAGAGCTCTCGGGAGCAATCCCACTGCCCCAACCCTATTGTGCATCGCCAGATACCATCACGGCTAAGGGGGGGACCCGTCCTCACTGCCCACAGCTGCATCTCCTAGGCTTTTAATAAAAAGCCGAGGGCCCAGCCAGCTTGCTGGCTGCCATTCAGTTCACACTCAGAAGACAATGGTGGATCATAGTGTCTCCGGACTATTTTGCAGCTCACCTGATGAGATGAGCACAATACCTAAAACTGCAGCTCAAACCGGTTTTTAATGATAGACTCAATTCTTTCTCTAGAGGAAAGAAGCTACGGATGACAGCCTTTACCGCAGAAACGCACTACTTCATAAATACGCTGGAACAGGTAACATTCGGGCAAGTACATTTTCAATTCGGACACAATCCACGTCCCCCGCGTAGTCCTAACGATTTTGTATCCTGAAGAAAAACCTCGTGTCCTTTCTGCACCTCACCTACGCAGCAAGGACAGCCGCGCTTGCTGATAAGCAAAAGCGACAGACTCTTATCGCACGGCCCTTGCAAAACAACGTGCGAGCGCGAATCCCTGGAGCGGTGAGGAAGGCGAGGAGCGGGAGCGGGGCGGCCGAAGCTGCAGAGGCAAAGATTGCCTGTTCCGAGTCGACTGGGATTCACGTGAAAACACTAGAGAAAACTTGTGGTACCTCCGTCTCTCGCTTTTGCACCGCGCACGTGGGCGCGTGAAAGGCAGAGCGCCCGGTGGACCGCAATCGCCTCCTACATCTCCGTGAACATCCCTGAGAGCGCAGGCGGGTCTGTGCATCAGGGCCAGCGCTGCCAAATGGAATCACTTTCATTCGCGGGGAGATTTGAAAGAGATATTTGAAGTTCGCAAAGTACTTCCAAGATCTGAGTGCAATTTCTTATTACTAATAGGATATTTTAGCCCATCTGTGCAAACTGTGCAAACAGCAGCAATATTACCCAGGGCTTCTCATGTTTATGCACTTCAAGCGGATCGCCTTACTCTCTGTAAGCAAGTATGTCTTTACATCACATTTGACTTTTTTTTGTCTTTCCGAAGCTGTTTAGCCTTTTGTTATTATTTTAACTGTTTATTTCTTTAACAGCTCATTATTTTCAGTGGGCTCCTGTGTCTCATTACACACAGTTCAGTTTTAAGAGGAAATTTGTACTTTATACAGGTTTACTCTGCCTAAAAACATAATCATAAGTGTTTCCTCCTCTGCTGATAGCCATCTATATAAAGACTCTTCTGTGCTTTACGTTACAATCCTTTTGTATGAAAAGTTTTACTTGCCTGAAGTGAACTGGAGAAAGTCACAAATACCTCCAGAAAATATTCTTGATCTGTTCGAATTTAACCTATGTGCAAGAATTTTTCTTCAATAAGACTAGCTTGGGGAAAGAAATTCTTTCATCGCTTATATTGCTAGTGTTATTTCTACAGAACAGAAGAGCTCTATCTGCATCACAACATTTAATCACCTTCCCAGGTCTCGAGAGACTCCGAGACAAATGGTCATAGAATAAAAAGCAGAAAAGGTTACTACAGCCAGCCAGCATGCAGATAGAAGAGATCTGAAATTTCAGCCGCACATGTGCGCCACAGAAATCCTCTGGCATTTGCAAAATGATGCAAAAAAGCTTATGAAAACAGACATTTCTTGTGGCAGCTTCATTACTGCATCACCCAGCCTGACCAGAAATTCAGCCAGAACATACATTATTTGGGTCCTTTCTGCTTTTTCTTTGGCCCGAACTAGAGAGGGGCATTGCACAGACTCTCTCAAATGTCTCCTCCCCTATCCCATGGCTTGATTCTAGGGTCATTTAATTCAGGAAGGAAAGTTTGGCAGGATCAGTTTTTCAGAACGTGTCAATCTCTTTCCTGCAGGTTCTTGCACTTCCAATTAAATCAGAGATGCCCTTTGGTTACGTGTGGCACAAGGAACGTGAATCATCTCTGCGCTCAGCCACAGGCAGTGTGATGGGACAAAGCCCCTCAATTCCAATTCTCAACTGAGTCCACGTGAGGGGTATGTCCTGTGATCCATCTCTGCCTCAGTTTCTCTATAAAATGGTGATTGAAGCTGCAAAGGTGATGACTGTATGCAAGGAACAGCCTCCTGACAATACATTTAGGTGAAGGGATGTGATTTCATCAACTCCGTAAATGCAGGCAACGTAGCACGCAGTGAATCTACGCTGACACGCAGTGCCTCAGTCACAACACAGTTAACAGGGCACTTTAAAAAAAAAAAAAAAAAAAAAAGGCAGAAAAAACCCCCGAGAAGATGCAACTAAAGCGGTGAGAGGCGATCCTCGCTTCTGCCTGACGCTACTTTCCTTCCAGGTGCCAAAAGATTAATGTCCCACCTGCGTAGCCACGGGAGACACCTTTCCGATATGTCACGCCGCGAGCGGCACGGCTAGCAGGGTAAGCTCCTCTCCTAGCACGCTCCACCGGCCGAGAACAAAGTCCCGGTGTAGAATCTAAATAACCTTCTGGCCTGAAGGTGACGGTGCTGCCAGCAGAGCCAAGGTAACGCTGCATCAAAACTCCCATTTCTTAAGACATAAATCATCGACGTGATACATCACAGAAGAGAAGTCCCAGGGTGCAGTGGGTGAGGCTAATATTGACCCACGCAGCAATGTGCAAAAGAATCCATCACCCTGCCTGTCTCTGGCCTGTAAAGGTGTAACGTTCATCCTCGCCTTCTGTAGCCTGATGGCTTGGCTCTGCGCAGAACTGTTCGCAAGCATGAGCATAATGAATATGTTAACTTATTCGGCACTGATATCTCATCTGTTTTAAGTTAGGAATACGCATAAAGACACGCACCTAAAGTAAAGCGGAAGCATCTGACAAATTTATGTATCGTATCATGGGTGTTTCTTTTCAGAACAAGTTATTAAAATACTAAAATCCATCAGCCATTTTTTTTTTTTTTGGCTCACTGTAACAAACCCCAAGGCCTTACGGTTTAAGTTTGCTACTGGAATCACGCAAATTAGCTCATTGGTACAGGGCCCCAACATTCGGGCTCTCCGAGTCAGATGTGCAACAGCATGTACTTTTTTCAGTGCATGCTTAAGTCCCCCGAGCGTGCAAGAATCAGTCCACTTTTATGAAGCTGAGATTTTGAGGGATTGAGAGGAGAAGATAATTCTGTGCAGCGCTCTCACGTGCAGAAATCACTGTTCAATAGGGACTGGGTCTCCTTCTCTTAGGGTCCTTCCTTTGACGCAGGGAAAGGCTGCGGGATGGCTCCAGTTTTAGGGTATGTCCGAGTTTAACAGCCCCATCCAATCCAGGGGGTTTTGGGAGGGGAGGGGGGGAATTTGCTTCACAAAATAATGGCTTCTATTATTTTAGCTACCAGAGAGCCTCGGTAGGCCATAGCCACACTTGGACACTATCCGTGCTGGCTCACAGGCACTGGAGAACGGAATTTTCACAGCCTGCGGCTGTCCCCCAGCAGGTAGCATGGAGTCAACGGTGTCTCTGAAGGTTACTAGGTCGAGATACCTCTTTTTTCTACAGCTGTGCCACCAGAGCCACAGTCAGCATCACGCAGCGTTATTGGCAACGGGCGCTTTGCTTTTACCCATCTCTCTTCTTTCACGGACGGTTCCCACAGGTGCGGGGTGTTTGGTACGCGCTACTGATTAAAATAACAGCTCAACCAATCCACTCTTGCAAAAGAAAACTGGTTAAAAAAGAAAAACAGTACTCAAAGAATTTGGGAAGCTGATTTTCAGCCCAAACAAATTAGAGAGAGAAAGGGGGGCTGGGGAGGGCAAGAGGGAAGAAAAAAAAGCCAAGCTCTGGAACCACTGAATTACCCTTAATTCTAGGAGCCTGGCCAATACAGCATACGAAAGATTGCGCAGACGGTTCCAAAAATGACACATACACTCTCTCCCTGGCTCACTCGTGGCAAACCCGCAGCAATGGGTTCTTTTTTTTTTAATGCCCCGGAATTCCCATGAAAGCAGCGAAAGGAGCCAAAGCAAGAGGAGCTAAGATGGTCAAACATTGCAGTAGCGCCCTATATTTAAACACTTCTACAAGCCCTTCAGTTACCAAATGTGATTCCAGCCAGAGGCAGCCCTTTGCCCAATACCTTCTTTCAAAATAGAAGCCCAGAAAGGGCTATGACCTGTCAGTCCCACTAACTTTTTTTTTTTTTTTTTTTTTTTTTAAATTTAACATACCTTCTCAGATATTCAGCCTCTTACAAAGGAGGTAAGTCTCTCTCCGGTGTTTTTTTGGAAGGAAAATGTGGCATGCACCTATTTTGTTTCATTCTGTGCCAGGACCTATAAAG
>JANHGO010002436.1:5091-30042 GCA_024606505.1 Aquila spilogaster
GGACAGGGGAGAAGGAGGTCGCTGGCAGGCAGTTTATTAGCTGTCATTTTCTGTTCTATCCTGTGAAAATAAACAAATGTGAGGACAAGCGCTGTGCGGTGCTGACATCCCGCGGCAGCCAGCATTGCCGGTGCCGGCTGCGTTCCCTTCTCCCACTGCCATGGGTGCTGCCAGTGCCTGGCCAGGCAGTGGGGCTGGCACCAGGGCCTCCATCCCATCCCATCTATTGTGTCCCGACCTGACCCCACAGAGCTGAGTGCTTTTCCCAGTGCTGGGATGCAGCGTGGGCTGACTGCGTGTCTTGACGCTTCCTCGGGAATGTCTCCAGCACTTCCTCCGGCACAGAGACCCCTGCCAGTGTCTGTGGCAATGTCCTACTGGATGCCAGGAGAAACTGCTCGTGCATTTGTATGGGATTCCTGTGGCCACTTTGTTCTGCTTTTCCGTCCGTCCTTCCGTCTCGTGTCCCAGGCACTTAGTGCAGTGCAGCCTGGCTCAAAGCCCAGTGGACTTAATGGAAAGATTTCCATGGACTTCAGTCTGCTTTGGAGCAAATCCAGGCTCAGGAGCATGATGAAGACATCCGTTTGCACCCGTGGTGACCAGTGGCCACTGGGAGGGGAGACCTCTGCTCAGCACTGCCCTCACGTCTCGGCCCCATGAGCATCACACCCCTTGAGCAGAGCTAACAGCAGTGAGACTCAGTTCTGGCATGCAGCAGAGCCTCCCCATCTGCCCACCTGGGATGGCTAGGCTTGGAGCAGGGGCTGTCTGCCTTTGTGTCTCAAGTGCTTCTCATGAAGCAGTCCGCTCCTAACAAATAGTAGGAGAAGGATGGCATTTTTCTGCTGCAGGGACACAGTGGTAGGCAAAAAATTCTGATTAACTTTCCCACTCCTTTTCTGTTCTTTCTTTCTCTACATCTGAGAGTGAGAAACACAGCTGATTGCAGTCCTTGTAAATTAATACTGTAGCTAAGGCTTTAAGTGGTCAATTATGACCCACAGTGCATGCTGGAAGTCAGATACAGGGCTGTGCAGGAGGATGGAGAAAGCACAGTGCAGGAGCTGATGCCATGCCAGAAAAGCAAATGTGTTGTGTTCCTGGTACGTGCATCGATAGATGTTCAGTATGGCCTTAAAAAGTAGGGGAAACACAGAGAGGACGGTGAGAAGGAATGCTCCCCCAGGGGTGTGGGGACCCAGCTGGCTCTGCTTGGGGCTCACGAGAAGCTTTCTTCTCCTGGGCAGGGCTTCAGACACCTCCCGCAGCCCTCACCAGAGCAAAAGCACAATCTGGCTGCCAGTCAGGTGTGCATTTGGTATTCAAAGGGAAACGCGTCAAGAAAACAGAGAAGCGAGCAGGGGAGCGGGGAGATGCGGTGCTGGGCTTTTCTACCAGGCCAGTTTGAGTGAACTCAGGCCAATTAAGTTTTGCACAGAATTGGTGCCAAATTCAGTGGGTTCCAGTGGATTCACTGCTACCAGGGACTTAAAGGGATGAAATATGCCTGAATTGAGAGAGGAAAAAATATTCCCACCAAACTATTCAAGACTTTCCCCCCTATAGCTCTGCTTTCATGACGATTACTTCCTCCCCGAGCTGGTGCACATGAAAGGCTCCCTTGAAGCCGCTCCTTCAGCTCACTCGTGGACTCGGATTCAATTCACCAAGAGCAAATTGAGAAGTCTTTTAGAAGAACGTAAAACTAACACCTCTTTTTCTTCTTCTTTTTTTGGTGAAATCTGGCTCCCGTCAGCAAAAGCTGAATTAGAGGAGGTTATATATATATATTTATTTATATATTTATTTTTTTAAAAGCAAAATCATTTTGTTATCTGCGCTAGCAAAAGTTAGTCACATTTGACTGAAGATGTAATTTGACAAGACAAGTCCTGGCTGTCAGTCAAACCCAAGTGTATAACACATGGCACACGCACGACCTGCGAGCGCCTGCCAATGCCATCGCTTGTTTACGTGGAGCTGTCACCTTCGTAGCTTCAATCTCCGACCAAAAAAAAAAAAGAAAGAAAGAAAAGAAAAAATTCAGGTTCTGAAGGGCAGATTTTAAAGATTGCAGGGAGACATTTAGTTATGTCGAAATAAAATATGAATTTTAATGTGACGCATTAACATGAGCTCTTTTAGGAATAACTACAGGACTTCATGATGAACGTATTAGAGCGTTGCTTCAGTACAGGTGCCTGCCAGTCTTCATAAATCAGCTCAAACAAGTTAATTCTTCATAGAGGAGGACGAATTTGAACTGCGGGGATGGATGAGTGATACATAAGGAAAGCAGGAGCACAGCAGGGTGTGATTGGGTGCTGAAAGGTGAGGAGCGTGGGACGCGCTCAGCCTGGCATTGACCACCATGGGTTGGGGTGAGGGACCCTCCATCTCCTCTGCAGTGCCTTATATCAAAGGTAAGCGCTGCTGCAGGTGCCAGGTAGCAAAGCACAGCTCTGGGCATGGGGCAGTGCTCCTTTCCATGCACTACTTGGTCATCTCCCTTATAGCGTGCTTCTCGTGGCAGGATGCACATCCTCCTCACCCCACTGTGGGGCTGCTGCACTCCCTGAGCCTGCTTGAAGGTAGTGCAGGTGTTTCCCTTAGAATACACCTCACAGCTGAGCCAGGCTGCTGGTTATTGGCTGTTGATTTTATTGATGTTATTGACTTTTTCATGGGGCACTTTGGGGATGTTTGCATGATGGCGTGTGCACGCGCTACAAATTGCTTGATGTTGCACAGTGCTTAACTTGTGCTCTGCACCAGCGAGAGGAGTGTGTTTTTATTAAGAGCCTTTTGTAGTAGTTGCTATTGTTTTTATGATAAAATATATAATGCAGTCATCACCACTGCCTTCCCACTGTGGCAACCGGGTAAGGCAGAATAATGATGTGTCATATAAGCACTTCCCAGATAGTAACAGAGGTGTGCAGCGCGCAGACACATCGCAAAGAGCTTCCCGTGCTGCAGAACACCACTGCAATAGATAGGCAGCATATGGGCAATTTCATCACGACGCAATATAGAGATGCAAAACCGGGGTTGCTACTGCGTGGTTATTCCTAAGCCAAACTTCTGCAAGGAGGACTTTGCTCTTCTGTGATCAAATGGTAATCCAGACAGCAAAAAAGGCTCTTGGGAGGACGGAGGGAACAGGGTGCAGATGGGTTTGGCTGCAGCTTCCCCTGGAGCCCGCTTGTCCTTGCTCTCGCTGCCCTTTTTGCGTGCAGTTCAGAGCAAGGCATTAAGTGTTGTTAGCAGAGGTTGTGTAGATGGAGCTCTGGTAATGCGGTGTTGACACAGCAACACACAAACGCTATTAATATTTCAATACATGGGTAAGGAAAGGAAGAACATGCTTTTTCCTGTAAATAAAACAGGATCACTTGTTTTCTATTCCAAGACTCGCAGCCTGTCTGAGGCAGTAATATTTTAAAGTTGATTGGATCTTAAAATTGTAAGAGGTCCCCAGTGGTACGACTTGAGCTGGCATTATCAGCTCAGCCATTGTCTTACGAAGCAATCTTCTATTGAACCATTCTGTGCTCCCTCATCCTTTAAAAATGCGCAGCCCGGAAATGGCTCAGTTCTCCAAGGCAGCTCACTGGGGCCGCATGGTGATGGTGAGGAATGAAGATGAATATCTTCGTGCAGGTGACCTTGGCAGCAGCCAGCCTTGTCCTTGGGGCTCTCGACACCTTGTTTGCTTTTTTTATTCACCGGGGACTGGTTGACAGTGTCATCCTTCAGTTTGAAAAATACTGCGAAGGAGAGAAGTTGGAAGAAACGTGGCAGGGTGGAGGAAAAGGAAAGCAATGGATGTACGTGGGGATGGATGGCAGCCTCCAGACCCTGCTCCTGTGCCACAATGCCATATCAAAGCAGCATCCCCATCCCTGGAGGTGCTTGAGGCCAGGTGGGACGGGGCCATGGGCAGCCTGAGCTGGTGGGGGGCAGCCCTGCCCGTGGTGGGGGTTTGGGACTGGGTGGGCTGTACAGTCCCCTCCAACCTGAGCCTTTCTATGACAGCAGCCCATGTTGTGTAGGCAGTGTCCTCCTGGCGGTCTCCAATGCATCTTGTAGTTTGGAGCTTTAGGAGAAGGATCTTCACTTGCCCTCTGCAACTTTTGCATGGAGGAATGGTGGTGATAGTTTCCAGGAAGCAGTGATAAATAGCTCCGGAAAAGTCTGCGCTCATCGGAGCCTTTCTGTGCTGAAAAACGACCTGGAAGAAGCACAGCAAAGCAAGGGGCGAGGTGTGCTGTAATGATTCACAAAGGGACCTCCTGCATTTTCTACAGCTATCAAACGGAGAAGGAGACTTCTGACAGTAGATGGCTCTTTAACGGAATGGGAAAAGGCAAAATTATATGTAGTGGTTAGGAACGGAGCCTAGACGAATCCAGACTAGAAATACAGTGCAAACTCTTAGCAGCGAGGTCATAAAACATGAGAGCAGTTTACTTAGGGATGGCAGTGCAGCTTCCTGAAGTCTGTAAATCAGCACTCGATCTCAGTTTGAGAGATCTGCCATAACTCAGGCAGAAGCCACAGGGCTCAGTGCAGACGTGTCTGGGTTTTGGGCCTCTGTGTTATGCAGAGGGTCAGAACGAATAATCAAAATGCTCTCTTGTGTCCTGAAGATCCCAGTGCTTGTTCTGGAGCATCTGGTGTTAGGTGGTGGGAAAGGCAAGGGGAGATAATTGGCTGTTCAGGAGATCGTGGGGGGCTCAGTCTGACCACAGCCGTATTGCAGAAATGCCCTGAGCCAAGGGCAATTCGTGTAAGGGAAGCTAATTGCATCTTCAGAAAATCTGGGAACAACGTAACTCTTCTAATTCTTATCCCGTCTCTATGAATTGAGCAACGTATTTTGCTTGAATTGGAAATAAACTTGAAATTGTTTTCCGCGGCATTGCGAAGCTCTACAAGATTTCGCTGAACAGTGCTCTTTTTCTGACCGAAAGGCAGATTTCCCTTCAAACCCATCATCCCTCTGTCTCCCATTCCAGCCCTTGGGGCTCTGCCTCTCGAGGGAACCACCCCCCAGCGCAGAGCCGTGCTGCCCAGGGGACAGGCAGAGAGCAAAAGGCATTTTCTGAAGGCTGCCTTTGCTATTGCAAGGTTAACTCCGCTTTTAGTTAGGAAGAACAGAAATCCTGGCAGTTGGTTGGGATTTGTAGTGAATTTTCCCTTTGGCTTTCGTTTGAGCACTGTGAAAACAGGGTTGTGTGCCTGCAGCTTTTATTTCTGGCTTTAAGTAATTCTTCCAAAATATTCTCTTGTAAAAATGAGACCAGTGCTTATGTGTCTGTGGTATCTAGGAGACTGGCAGAAATTGTGCTCTGTGTGATTATCCAAAGCAGTTGTCGTGTTTTTCTCATTGCTAATGGTATATAATTATGTACTAAGGCTCACTCCAGGTAGAGCATCTCAGGGCAATTAGAACAAACAGAAGAGGACACGGCAAAGACCCCAGGCCAAGAGACTTTGTCTCCCCGGGGAAGGGAAATAATAGTCCCAAAATATGTTGTCTCTTTTCTGCTTTCTAATATTCAAGTTGATCCATTAGAGAGAGCAGATCTTTCTAGAAGGACCTCATCGAAGCTCATTGGAAAGCCTACAGCGGGCGCAGAGCGGAATCCTATGGGATGCAGTGCTGGTGTTGGCTGAGCCCGCACCTATAGGGATGTGGAGAACTGTGCTCCTGGGAAGCAGGCGCAGGCATCAGCCCCTCCTGGATGGCCCCACTCCCTCGTTAGTAACAGTGCCCTGCAAAGCACTTGGGGCTGTTGGTGCAGTCAGGCAGAGCAGAGCAGCATCCCTGCTCCGAGCCCATCAAACGCACACCGAGCACACCCGCCTCATTCTGTGAAGCTGTACATGAAAGGAATACATTTCCGCTCATCTCTTTCTTATTTTTTTCTTTATCCCTGATAACCTTTTGTTCCGGAGCGGGTGATTTGATTAGCCCCCGTTTATCTACTCGTATTATTGATGATTAGAAAATTGCGCAGACCTTTTAAAAGCCGGCTGTGATATTTGACGAGGTGGATTCTTGTGGGTGTGAGCGTGAGTTACAAATAGGATTATATCTGAAGCACTTTTCTTCAGGGGACATCGCTGCAGAGCTGTAGGCTCAGCTTGTCAGCAGGTATCTCCTGCCCATGCTGGCTGGGCATCGTACGCAGGTTTTTACATTCCTGATAGCTGTGAGTGTGCAAACGGAGGGAATCCCCTCTTATCAAGAAAAGGTAAACGTGCATTTCTCAGCCAGTTCCCTGCAGGCAGAACAGGGAGGAGAAGGGCACCAGGCGCTGCTTATGTACCACGCAGGAGGACAGGGCTGAGAAGCCGGAGGTGATGTATTTATTTTGGAAAGCGTGGGAGATGAATGACTGCATGCTGGGATGCACGGTCCCGTAACAAATGGCTCCAGTGCGGCTCTCTGTCTCCCCGAGCCCTGTCTGGCCCATCCCTGCAGAGCGGGAGGCGCTGGGAGCAGGTCCTGGAGGTGTTCTTGTGCATGCAGAGCACTCCCCGTGATGGCAACGGGGCACGGCAAGCTCATGGGCTGCAGAGGGCACCCAACCAGCTGCGTGCCACTGCCTTGAGCGGGAGAGGAGGCAGCGGGAATTACGGCGGGCACCCAGCGCAGGGCGGGTGGGATGCTATCCCCAACGCCACGTGCCACGGCCGCAAACGAGGGACGAAACCACGCTCCATTCCGCAGGAGGTTCTCCCTCCGTTTGCAAACGAGGCAGAGGGACTCTACCCGCAAAGGCAACGCGCACCTTCAACACCTCCCTTCGACCGCAGCAGCGCTGCGCTCTTAAAATAGCAGCCCAAGCGCAAGCCGAGGGCTCTGCGCCGCGCTCCAGCGCCATGGCTGCTGCAAAGCCTCGGAGCTGCCTCCCCCCAGCACTCCCCCAAGTTCCCTGCTCGCAGCTCTTTATCGTCGGGAGACACCTCAAGACCGACTGCAGCAACAGCAGCGGCTCGGCGGGATCGGGCATCTGCGGGCGGCGCTGGGAACGGCGCTCGGGGTCTGGGAGCTCGAGCAGGGGGGGAAGGAAGTCAGTGCGGTTCGGAGCCCTGATAGCAGCTGAGATCGTACGGCTTGTCAGTGCGCTGCTCATGTATTTTTCATGCAGACCTGTCGACGGGCTGTATGCACACCGCAGCACGGTGCGGGCAGAGCGGCGTTGATGGGAGCTGCCAACCGGGCGGGGGGTTGGGTTGGGGGGGGTGGTGGTCCTGCTTGCGTCTCTCGTCTATACTCTCGTATCTTTGTGCTCTTGCCCCGTGCCATCACAGTCGGCTCTTCCTATGTGGGAATGCAGGACGGTCGGTGCCAAGCTGTATCTTTGTCCTTCAGCCTTCCCTTGTCCGAGCGCGTGGCTGTGCCGCAGGCTCCCAGCCGTGCAGCCCTGGCCAAAAAAAAGAAAGGCAGGAAAAGAAAAAAGAGACAGCTCCTGCCCCAAAGATCTTAGTTAGCAGACAAGAGAAAACAGAAGGACACAACAGGTTGGAAAACTCAGGGGGACAATGAGCTGATACAAATTGTCTGAATAAGCAGCAGGCAAAGCACAGGAGCCTTCCACCAGCTGTTCAACGGTCCTCTGGGCTTATTTGAAGGTTTGTTGCAGATATCAATTCAGACACATCCCATCCAAAAAAGGGGTTGGCATCTGCCCCACAAACAAGCTCGTGTCCAGGCGTGCACGCCTGTTTGCAATGAGATCTGACACAGCTGCAGCTAATGGGGGAGGTACCACTAAACACAAAGCCCCCAGAAGAGTTTTTTGTTTTTTCTGCATGGAATGCTTTATCCCAGAGGAGGCAGTGGTACACGCAACACCTACCCACCCTTGCACATCGAAGAGCATTTAATTGGGCCCACAGCAATCAAAACCTATTGTTTCCTTAACAAACAATGTCAGTGTGAAGTTCCATCTCGCCACAAGCCGTCCCCAAAGGGAGCCCGTGTCCGGCTGGCGCAGGATGGATTAAACCGAGCAATCGAAGCCATCATGATCTGATTCTTCCCATCTCCGAGCTGTGCGGAGGCCGGCAGCCCACTCCCCGTATCCCATGCACTGCCTGTGTGACAGCACGCAGACGTGGAAGCCTTTTTCTCCTTCGTTATCAGACGGAGTTTTATTCCGACTGAAGCGAACAATGGGAGCAGGTGCTGCAGAGCGCTGCCTGGAAATGGGAAGTTTCTCTTAACCAACAGAGGGTTCACTTCAAAGGGGCCTGTGAAGATGTTCCGTGTTAATTATGGGGAGGAAAATGGCAAGTAACCTAATTAATGTATGCACGCATACTTACATACATCCACTCGCACACACACATCCCTTAGAACACACAGCATGGGAGCGCTGCAGAGAAGCAGGCAGCATGGCGGTGATGCCGCAGTCCAGCAGTTAACGGAACCTACTCCTCTGCTGGAAAGTCACATTTCTGCTAAGCAGAAAGGAATTGTGGTTTTATTTTTAACTTGGCAATCTAAAGGGAAAGAGGAAGAAGTATCTTGCGGTCAGACTCTGGAGATCCCGGCTCCGTTCTGAGCTCTGCCACCAATTCCCCATGTGACCCTAAGCAGGTCACTTAATCTCTGCACTTCATTTCCCTTCTGCAAAGTTTGCCGAGCGCTCTCCTCCCCGCTGTGCCCGGAGCTGGGGGCAGACATCGCTCCTGCACTGTGCTCAGCACCACAGAAAACATGGGGACTGAGGGCAGTGGAAAAGACTTCAGTCTGTTCCATGGGAAGCGCTTTGCTGGGCACTGGGGTCGCGTGATTTCATCCCCTGGAGAGCAGAATGGGGGAGAAACTCTGGTGTTGATTCGAGGTTTACTGCAGGAGAGCACAGTGCGGGAGGAGAGCAGTGGTCAGGGAAGGAGGAGGCTGCAGGGCTGCTTCTACCACTGTGCCTTTATTTCAGAACATGGTCTCACAGCGAAGAGGTGTTGTTTGCAGAGCAGGAAGACGTTACAGCAGATTAAAGCAGATTGGGAATGGATGTCCTTCTTGTAGCCCGATGCACGTAGATGATCTCTGTTGTTGTTTGCTCTCCTGTAGCTGTCAGTCTGTTCACTCTGCAACCACTGGCTTTACAGTAGAAGAATGGGCTGTATGCATATTGAACAGTGCCTCAGCCGAATGCATGCGCTATTACAAGCGGTCCATGGGTTTTTAGTGTGAGCTACGCTGTGGGGTCAGCATCGCTATGGGGACTGTGGCACAGACTGCAGCAAGGGAATGGGAGCTCCAGGAGCACGGCTCAGGGCACCTGGGCTGATTGGGGTTTGTGGCCTCAGCTCAGGCTCTGCTCTCTGGTATCTCTGGGGGGAAGGAATCTCTAAATGTGAATGTTTTTTCTCATACCAGAATTTTGGATTGAGGGAAACCCCCCCTCCCACCCCCCAACCAACCCCATGGGTTTATCAAGCAAGTAAAACATTGGCTCCTGTGATAAAATGCCAAATAAGCACTCTGCAAAACGAGCAGAATACCTTTTGCTGTATCCTTTGGAGCGCGGGGAAGGTTTGGGGACCAGCATTCAAAAGCATCGGTCTCCATGGCATTGCGAGCGTATTTGAGGAGGAATTCAAAACATCTTTAAACAGCTTTGTTCTCAAGTAGGGAAGCAGAGAGGGGGGGAAAAGGAAAAGAGAAAAAAAGGGCCTTCAGCTCGGGAGTGTCTCAGCCCCTCCGAAAAGCCCCGAGGTCGGAGCGGAGGTCAGTGCGGGGGTGCGGAGCCCGCAGAGCTTCCCCCCCCACCCCGGTCCTGGGACTCCTCCACCGCAGCGGGCGGAGCTGCCCCGTGCGGGAGGCGGTGCCGTATTTGCATGGCTTAATTAATTTCCCGCAAGACATCGGCCGTGCTCGGTGTTAACGCAGAGTCCCAGGGCCGGGATCGCGCGGTATGGGGGCGCGCAGCGGAGCTCCGTGCCCGGAGCGATAGGGAAAGGCTGGGAGAGGCGGAGCCGGCAGGGAACGGTGACGGGTGGTTCTCCGGAGAAAGGGGTTTCCGTGGTAAACAACGCTCTATGTTGCTGCCGACACCCACTGATTCCCTTCCATCCACTGCTGACCATGTGTTGGAATGGATGGATGTAGCCCAGTGATCTCCTCAAACAGCTGAGGGTATCCAGCTGCAATCTCTGCATAACTAACAGCAACCAAAGCGTTTGGGGATGAAGTACAGCAGGGCACTGGGAGTTGTCCGTGTTTTTATCGTGCCCAGGCGGGCGCCCATCTGTCTCCCCTGGCACTCAGTGCTGATCTCCATCACCTCTCCCTCGCGATGCCACTTGACACTTGACTGACAGTCAGTGCCCTGCACGCAGAGCAGAGCCCACTGCTCATGGCTCCTTCAGCACAACAGATAAAACATTGCTTCGGTACCCGGCAATTTATAGCCATTTTGTTCTCATCCATCACTCAGGAAACAGCGCGGAGAGGCAGCTCTTCCTGGCATAAGCAATGGGTCCCCGATGCCAGAGAGAGCCTCCATCTCCTCTTCTCTGCATGGAGAGCCTCGGTCACATCAGGCTGTGTTTTCCTTGGCTGTGTTAGTGGATGGGTTATGGGGCGGTGGCCTCCCAGGGCAGCACTGGTCCCTGGGCAATGGACAGCCTGAGGGCAGCGCTCTGCTTGCCCAGCAGACATGGGGGCTCATCCCTTCCCCATTTGTTGTACTTCTCATTCTTACTTCTGTTCTTGCATTCTCTTCCTCTGCAAGGACAAAACATCAGGGCACTGGTGAATCTTTCCCATTTTAATTGGTGACAACTGGTACCGCTCATCAGCAGTCCATGTCGTGGGAGTCTAATTTGATCTGATGACCGGTTAATGGAGTCTTTCCCATCGGGACCTGTTGGTACCGCGGGCTGCAAGGAGTTTGTGCTCTCTCTGTGCCAGCCCCCTGCCCATCTCTGGGACTAGGGGTCCTCCTCACGGTGTTCAGGCTTGGGGACAAGGGCGGGGTCCAGATGTGGCCGTACTGATGTCACATGGGGCCCGGGGGGTCCATCCTGGCCAGGGCTGTGCATCTGGAACAGCATACGAGTGCCTGACAAGTGTGTTTTATCAAGGATGGGCAGGATAATTTTGCACGTCCTTGTTTTGTCATTTAGGGCACTTAAAGTGTCACTGAGATTTCACTAGCCTAAAAGCTTATCTGTCAGCATCAGTGAGTTATTCCAGTAAAAGGCTATCATCAACAGCAGCAGGAGGGGGGGGGGGGGGAACCTGGAGGTTTTATATTCCAGATTCTCTGCGGCCAATCTCAAGCCCTTCCTGCAGCCCCTGTTTATCTGCGCAGCGGTGGCCAAAGCTGGTGGGCAGCGGTGCCCGGAGCCAGGCTGCAGCCATTCAGCTGCATCCCCGATGACACAGCAGGGATTTTGCTCGGGGTTTACCGTTTCTGAGCCTGTTTTAATGAGGCGGTGCCACTCGGATGCTGCAGGTTGTGGGCGTGCAGCACGCAGGGCTGTGTGTGGGAGACAAGGGGGAAAGGGTCACAGGGATTTCTCGGAGGGGACAGAAAATTGGAGTGGGGCAGCCTTGAGCAAAGCAAAATTGAGATGTGCACGGGTCTGGTTCTGTCTCCATTGCTTCAGTGCACCGTGAGGTATTTCTTCTGATTTGCATTTGTCCTTGGGTTGTGCCCCAATAGCATGGAATGGAAGGATGGAGGGCCGAGAGGGATGCAGGAGGGCCGGGAGAAGTGATGAGGGATGGATGGATGGATGGGCAGATAACTGCCCGCTGCCATGGGAAGCTCGAGTGCCTTATGTTGGAGCAGAGCTCCCAAATGAAGAAGTCATGGCATGGTGCTGCCTTTAGCTGCAGGGACGCTTTTTCTGAACAGTGAACTGGAAAACAAACTTGCCTTGTGCAGTAAACAGATTTTAATGTGCTGCTAACTATATTTATATGACTTTCTGTCCAAGGAGGTGGATTTACAAACATATTAAATGGTTTTCACCCTGGTACATGACTGCTATGCCATATTTCATTTACTCTGGAAATCCAGTGGCAGACTGGATCATAAAAAAATGTTGTATAAACACGCATAAAATATTTGTTCCAAGCACAGAAGCAAATAAAAGAGGAGATGAGCTGGAGTGGGAGCCTGGGGGCCTGTCGAGCAGGGGAGACAGGGAATTCAGAGGGAAATCACACAAGCGCTATCTGCAGCGTGGAGTCAAAACACAAACGTTTTTCTGCTTCTGTCTGACGACGACACCTGCAGTTTCCCTCTTAGTTTTTGGGCTTTGGCCACCTGGTGTATATCGATTCATGCCATTCCTTTGCTTTGAAAAGCAAAATGAAACTCTTATTCTTTGCATGCGTTTTGCGATATAGACAGTAAATATTTGCAGCGGAACCTAAACAGTGATGTTGTCCCAACACACCTGGGAGCAGCAGTGCTTCATCCGAGCGGGGCACATCCCCAGGACAGCTGGAGGCTGTTTTCCCACCCTCTTCTCTTCTCCCCCACGTGGGAGTTTCCCTGTGCCCTCTGATGGAAAGCCCACACAGCAGAAAGACCCAGAGCATCACCAGCAGGCAGAGAAAGGCTTTGTTCCACGGCGAGATGGGGACACGAGCTTATCAGCGCTCTGTCACCGTGCCTGGGTGATGGATGCCCGCACGGCGCTGCCGTGACCTCCCGCTGTCCCTGGTTATCTGCTGGTGGCCAGCACCAGCCTTCTGCTGGTTCAAATCTTTCCATCATCTGCACCATTAGCATCCCTGCCCGGAGCGCTGCTGCTCTGAGAGCCGGCAGCAAAAAAAAAGGTCAAAACCATTCTCTAAAAATTGATGTACTTATGACCGGCGCTTCCCCAAACACTGAAAAGATATATTTTTTTTCACTCCTTTCTTCCTTTCTCTCAACCTTCCTTCCATTTACGGCAGTGAGCTGCTGCAGGAAGAAAGGAGAAGAGTAGGGCTAAAGGGGCAAAAATGAAAGCTAAGAGGAAAAAAACACCCTTTGTAGTCTTCATTTCTTCCTTTGTTGGGCTGGAGGATGGTGGTGAAAAGACGCTTTGCACTCCAAATGCAATGAAAGCAATGCTGACGGACAGCAATTTTTGGCCTGTGTTCTTTGACACGAGGAGGGAGGAGGCATTCCTCCCTCCAGGTGTTTTCTGGAGCCAATGTGGTTTGGGCAGCGCCAACTCAATTGCATGGGATGACCAAGATGTGTTGTTAACGGGAGCTCCTGAGCGCCCTCTTCTCCTTGCTGGGGTACTGTTTTCTGTTTGAATCATGAACCGTTCCGTTTGGAAAACACCTCTGAGATTTCCAAGTCCAACCCCAACCCATCCCACCGTGTCCACTGACCATGTACCCAAGTGCCACATCCCCACAGTTCTGGAACAGCTCCGGGGACGGTGACCCCACCACCTCCTGGGCAGCTGTGCCAATGCCAACCGCTCTTTTGGAGAAGAGATTCTTCCTAATACCCAACCCGTCTGCTTGTTTAAAGAGCAGGTTCATACTTCTGCTGCACCTTTCAGTGATGTGAAGGATGAGTGCTTCCAGTGGAACAATTGCACGTTCAGGGCAAGAACAGCTTTAAAGCCTTAACAGAAAAAAAACATATATTTTTTTAAACTTCCTTTAGAATTGTATCAGTAATCCGTGGTTACATTATTAATGCAGTATTAAAAGGACTTGAGGCCACTCACCAAATTCCTATTTCAAATAAATAATTACTGGAGCCAAGATAATTTATTAAATTAAATTGAAAAACCCAGACGCACTCTATATTTGCCTTCAAGTAATTTATTTATTTTTGTTAAATACCGCGTCCAAAGCAACGCTGATTCTCATACTGTTGTATCCAGAGGCTCTGCACTTGGGTTGGAGTGCCCATGTGGCAGCACAGGGCCTTCTGTGGGCTGTGAGTCTCTGAAGAAACCTCAGCTGCAATCAGTGAAGGGCAGGTGCAGATTTGTTCTGAGTGGAGCAGTGGGTGGTTTGAGTGTGGTTTAATGCCCTCGGTCCGGCTCCTGCTCTGCCAGACAGAGTCTTCATTTTGTGTTTTGTGTCCCCATGCAAAGGCATAGATGGACTCTTCTGAATTCACTTGGAAGTAAACAAACAGAAATCCTTATCATTTCTTACACCGAAAGTACACTGGCAGGAACCAAAGGGATGCATTATATATTATGTCATTTGCGTCCCATTTGCCTTTTAAAGAAGTGAGAGAGAAAGATGAAAAGGAATGTTTGATGGCGCTTCCTATCATCTCTACAAAAGAGCTCTGCACTGAAGTGTTGGGCTTCTGTAAGGAGCGCCGCGTGATTCAACTTCCACACGGCACGAAAGAGCAGGGAAGGGCAGGAACAGCGCACGCCCTCATTTCAGCTCGTTTCATACCTTCATTTGTGCCGGGATAATTTAATGCTAACGTTGGTTCTTGGATGGACGCGCAATGCCAATAGCCCTCTGGTAGAGAGATCCCTTAATGGCAGCTTGCACAGGATTTGGTTGTATCTCATTTGTTGGTCATTTACAAGCAGGGCTGTTTCAATCAGTTGGTAATTTTTCATAAAGCGTTTTGATTAAATAAATAACGAGAGCGCGAGCGCAAAACGTTATTTTATTATTCAAAAAGCTCCGCAATCATAAGTGCTCTATTGATTGAGCTTTCCAAGCTCTCTGCACATAAATAACCGTTGGCGTAAATAACGCCGTCAAAACCAATGGTGCCGTTTGCCGAAGGAAGGCGGCTCTTGCGCAGGTGTGGGAGGGGGGGGTGATGATATTCCCTTCTTCTATCATGTGCATGGAGATATCCACGTCCGATAGGAGAATAATGACTGTGAGAGCCACAGACGTCATCAAGGTGCCCCAGTGAGAGCTGCTGTTGCCTCGTTTGAAGCTGACGTTGTGTCTGATGTTGGGTGTTTTCAGATTGCCAGGAATCACAGGGCTCCCTCACATCTCCCCATAGGGCCGGGGGGATTGCAGGTAGGATGGAGCGCTTTGGTGGTATTTTATCTGTGGTTCGGTGCTAAATCTGAACCTCAGAAAGATGCTGGTGTTTAAAAACAGGAAAGCCGTTGCATAATATGGGAGGTTGAGATGAGAATCCTTTATACGCCACGGTTACTTCAGAAGCAAGAATAAACAATATTTAAAAATGTATAAACACAGATGGCATATTTTCCTTAAAAAAAAAAGTTTTGAGAAAAATAAAAGCCTCTTAAAATAGAATAAAATATGAAAAGGAGAAGTAGGTCGCAAAAAAAAAGAGGGATTCAAAGTGAGGGGGGAAACTAACAAAGTGGAAATCAAAGACGGAGCGCTGTGCAGCAGCATGGGGTCGTCGCAGGGACCGTGGTACCATCCCACCTCCATCTCTGGAATGAGAATGGGAGGAGTGGGGTCCCTGCCCCGTGGTGATGGCAGTGGTGAGGATGTCCCTCTTGGTCCACTGTGCAGGGAATATAACAAGCAGAGCTGCATTGCCTGGGAGTTGCTCAGGAATTGGTGACGAAGGGGAGAGGCATTTGAAAGGCTCATTTATTTGCGCCATTAACCATTTTAACTGCCTCTCTCAGATAACAATCATTGCAACGGTTAGAAGAGCAGGTGTTGGAGTAATAAGGGCGATTGAAAAGCGTTGGATGGTCATTATTATTAACACTGATCATAAAAATGGAACGGGGATGCGTATACGCCCTGTGTTCTTTTATGCCCTTCTGTTTTATGGACTGGTGGTTCTCCTGCCTGCGCTGTCCCAGCGCGAGCTGCTTCAGTCTGGTCCGACCTCAGCACTTGAGGACGCTCATCCCTTCATTCTCCGTGCAGAATAAATAGCACATTGCGGTCAGTTGTCTCCTGCTGAAACCTGTGCAGTGAGAACTTAGCACTTAATTGATTCCAGAGGTAGAAATACAAGTTTGTTTGGCTGGGGTTCATTTAAATATATTTCCGCTTCCCAGGGATGAGTAAACACACAGGTTGTGTGAAAAGACACAGATCGTGTAAAAACAGTGCTGATGGAGCAGCATCTCTGCTACTGAACGTGCGGAGCCTCTGACGCTCATTGGAGAACGTATGTGGCATGGAGGGAGCTTTGGGTAAGCGGGGACCCAACACGCAGTGGGAAAACTGAGCCAGAGAAATGCAGCTTGGAAATACCACACACCTTTCTAACAATGAGAGTAATTAAACGCTGGAGCACTTTAACAAAGGAAATGATGAATTTGCCATCGTTTGCTGTCTTCGAGTGGAGATTGGATGGGTTCCTAGAAGATAAGCTTTAATTCAAGTGCACGATTGGACTCTGTAGTGTTAAATTATGGATAAGAGGAGTAACTCCCTCCACCAGAGGTCTGAGAGGGTGCAATATTCTGACATATGTTAAGTAGTAAATCAGATTAGACTATCGGAGCGGCCCCTCTTGGCCCCAAAGCCCATAAATATTCACTTCCATTATAATTAGCTCTTGCACCGCTTGCACTCCGGTTTACCAGGTGACCATAGAAACGTCAAAGTGCTTCAAAGCAAATCTTGTTGCCACAGGAGAACATATGGATTGTGTCACTGGCTCTGGTGGGAGCCGGATCGGGCCAGGAAGGAGGCACAGCCTCCAACCCAGGAAGGTTGGGACCTCGCTCTAATCTCACCCTTAGGCTCTACAAGGGAAAATGGCAGCTCTGGCTCTCGAGCTGCTATTTATTCATTCACACTTAAGGCTACATTTCTTGCTGAATCAAAGGCTTTAGCAGCAGATCTTGTGCTTTTAAGTCAGCTCCGTTTGATGAGGGCAGAGCAGTGGTTTCTCCTTTGCTCTCCCAGCCCCGTGGAGGACCTTTATGCTGGTGGGCAGCAAGGGAGATATGGGGCGGTGGGCTGGGGAACTGCTGCACCTGGATCACTGCAGTGGGGCTGGGATGCAGTGTGCCCACTCCCCAGCACTGAGCTCCTCTCTCTGGGCACACAATGCTTCTCAGGGCAGAGCATCGCTGTGAGTTGCTGCTTTTGGAGGGTTTTCATGCTGTTTATTGAAGGTGTTTTATTTCTGAATCGTAGCTTCAGGTTAAATTCCTCTCTGTCGAAGCCGGCGGCTGCAGCAGCACCTCAAAGCTGCGGAGGTATTGGATGTGAGGAGAGACTTTTTTCTTCGCTGAGAATCAGCATTTTGTGTGGTTTGTTGCCACCAGGAGCAGGATTAGAGTCCCTGCAGGAAAACCAGCAAGAATAGCTTTCTCTCTTCTCTTTTTCTTTTTTTTTTTCTTTCTGCCTTTAAGGTGAGCAAATAAGTCGATGGAGGGAGAAATGGGAAGTGTGAGCACCCAGCAGGTTGGTGAACCAGTCCTCTGCCTGTCTGCATTTAGCTCTGCTCCACATCCCGGTTTGGGGCAGGAGAAGGGGCACTGCTGGCACCTCTGGGGCCGCCCTCTGCCCCATTGGTGCTGCGGAAGCGCAGGAGCAGAAATACAGCCTTGTGATCTATGGGGGGAGCAGGGATGCAGCCTTGTGATGTGTGAGGGGAGCAGGGATTCAGCCTTGGGATGTACTGGGGGTTTCCTGGAGCTGCTCTGGACACTGCCAGAGTGCCCACCTGGTGGGAACAGCAACCAAGGAAACTCTGTTAATATTAATGAGCCGTGAAGGAGTATCGGTGTGGAATCAGCAGACGGTTGTGTTTAGCTCAAGTGAGGAGTACGTCTCTGCAACGCTGAGACGCGTTTGCCCTATGCATAGGAGATATATGTGTTGTTATATGTAGGTCTACAACGTATGAAAGGACATTTGTATATTCAGATGACTCAAGATGTGATCTTGTCATAAAAAGCCAATATGTAAAACATGCGCTGCTCATACAGTGGGAGCAGAGAAGCAACAGGTTTTCATTCTGTGTGAGAAAGGAAACATGATAATCTTCCCCCCTCGTGCTCTTTTGGGTAGCAGCCTATCAGCACGCGCTGTAGTACTGGGGCACGTCGCAACAGCGAAATGGAGATCTCTGAAAAACCACTCCATAATCAGCGAGGGGCTGCATGCTTCTTGCTTTCTGCAATGCATTTAGCTCAGACGTGCTCCCTTTGCACAGTGCGTGGTTTTCCTCCTGGCCAGGCCCGCGGGCTGACTCTGGGATGTATCTTGCTTGCTTGTTGCTGATAATGGCTCCTCAATTAGGATTTGGCCAGCAGCTGTGATGCTGCGAAAAGCTGCACTGATTTGGATGGTGGGAGTGAAAGCAGTGTGACCACGTGTGGCATGGACCGTGGTACCTGGTCCAAGCACCAGCCTTTATCATTGTAAGCCCATGTAAGCCGAAGGGTTCGTGGGCTGCCCTTTCCATATGTGATGAGCTCATGTAGAACAGGAGAGTGGAATATGCATTTGGAAGTGCTCCAGAACCGTGGAGATGTGGCACTTGGGGACATGGGTAAGCAGCACAGTGGGGTTGGGTTGGGTTTGGACTTGGTGATCTTGGAGATCTTTTCTGACCTTAATGATTCTGTTTATTTGAAAACAAATGGGTTCTGCTGGTTTGAGCTGACTGAGCGGCACTCACAGCGATACTGTAACACGCTGTGCTGTGGGTGTTCCTCCCCGTCAATTAGAGCTCCATCCTAAAAAACGAATGCACAGAATGGTTCAATGAGCGCATAACACTCCCATTAAATCAGTGTGACTCCTCATGCACTTCAAGTAAAGCCTGTACGCTGCTTAGCAAGCTTTTAACCTATTCATTCACACTGCCAAGGGAGTCATGGAAATATTAGGCACCATAAATGGAACTGAAAAGGGGAAAAACAAGGAAAATACACCCAGATATGAGAAATCAGCACAAGGGCATAAGGAGCTGCAGCCACAGAGCACGAGGATGTCCTGGGAGGCCGAGAAACTCTGGTGCTCATGGGGCAGCAAAACATCACCAGCAATTAAAAAGCAGGAGAGCCATCTGATCTCTCAATGACTAAGAAGCGCACCAGCCCCTCCTCTGAAGGGCAAGCACTGATGAGAATTGTGAACGTGGACCTGCGGAGGAATGGCATCACTAGTGTTGATGCGTGCCCCAGTGCTTCCCAGTGCACATCTGCACTGGGAGAGATTTAGTTGCACAAATAGAGAGCTTCTGGGCCAGGTGCTGCAGTGCATTCTAATGTAGACTTGAAAACTCAAAACAGATTTTGGAAGTAGAAGCCATGAGCTGAGAGAGAAGACTTGAATCGATTCTTGAGAGAAGCACCCAGCACAGAAAAAGCAGCTACACAGTTTAATTGCTGCTTTTATACGTGGCACAACCACACTACTTTTAAACATTTAAATATTTATTCTTTGTTTCCTTCGCCATTAACACTTAAATACTTTGATCTCTCATATTGAAGAACTCCAGATTTTTGCTTGCTGTGGAACTGGATTTAATTCAGAGCAAAGACAGCCCATAATCACAGCCCGTGAACGTGCGATCAAAGAAAATGAATATGCCTCTCATGAATCGACAAGCTAGCAGGGGACAGATTCAGACATCACCACAGCTCTAGGCCGGCACTTCAGACCCTTCCCCACTGCTATTTTCATTAGCAAAGAGCTTAATGTTGGTAAAGCTCTGCAGTACCTTCTCCTCAGAAGCTGCTACACTGAAGTAATTACCAATGCAGCAAACATCAGGGACGTGCAGACGCAGAAAGATTCAATTACTGTTGTGGTTTTGCCCAATAATCAGTAAGAGATTTTCTTCCTTCAGTCTTGACGCTCGTGTCTTTGCATTTTGGGATATTACTGTCATCCCTGCTACACGCATTGACCCACCTTGCCACGTGGTTTGCACACTGCTGTTAAGTATTGCAGTTCTGCTATAAAACAGTATTTTAAGAACACATGTCTAGCATAAAAGAAAGACTGTATGAAAATGTCATCTTCCAACAGAACTGTTTTTATTGTGTAGTGAAAGACTGCATCTAAAACCAGAGAAAGAGGAATATCAAACAGCAGATTTTACCTATTACGTATAAACAAAGAAGCTGTTGAGATTTGAGTGTGTAGATTTCTTGCTCAAACAGAAAAGAAGCAGTGACTTGGAATTCCATCTGCATTTGATCAACTGTTAAGAAACAAGGTAACATAAGGGTGGGGCATCTCCAAAGACTGGCAAACAGAAGAGAACCTGGAGATACATCTAGTATATGCTGTGGGATGGCTTGGTGAGGTGAGAAATCAGCTGGCAGTTTTATCACTTTCTCCATTCTCTATTAGTTTCCTTTTCTTTTCATCCGTTTTCCTCTTGAAGATGCTATCTCTGTAGAACTGAAGTTCTTTGATGCTTTCCCTGATGTCATCAAGCGCTCTGAAAGAGAATTAAGGAGCGGTTCAAAATGCCTGCACACGTCTCCAGCTACATCCAGATTCTAATGTTTCTAAAAAATTCCAGGCAAGAAATAAAGAAATAAAGCCCTGACATGCATGGATCACAAATCTGTCAGAAATAAACACAAGCCTCGCTATTCTTAGGTACTTGGAAAGCAATAAAAGTCCACCAACACTGACATACCAGAGAGTAATGCACAGCTTATTAGTTTGTGTCACTGTGGGACATGGAAGCTCTCGAAAGCCAGCAGGTTCTACAGCTTCAACTATTAAAAGCAATTCACTATCGATCCAAGACGACAAAGAGACAAGGACTCAAGAGACCTGTCTGCAGCTCCTGCTTTGGCCAGTCATCTGCTTTCTCCATCAGCACAGGTGACTGACTTGTTTGGACCCAGTACCTTTTGTTACCGTGCTCTGACTGTGAGGTCTGTGCAGTAGCAGTAATCTTACTGCATATTTTCACTGTGCAGCACACCTACCTATGATTTCCATCAAGAGCTCTACAACTGTCGTTCCTTCTCTTTTTATACCAGAGCCTACTCTCCTGCCTAGCAAAGCCACGTCAAAACAAAGAGGTAAAGATGCAGCTGCTGTCATTTAGGAAAGTCAGAGCCGTACGTACCAGACACCTACAAACACCTACAATAAGCCCAGTGTAGGTGTTTTAGTGCATGGGTGTGCAAATTTAATCTGAGCAGATGAAAGAGTAAAATGGATACACTTATTGTGCATACGGACTCACCAAAGCCTACGGATCCCAAGTGTTACACAAGACCCACCATCTCTTCTGTTCAGAAGAACTTACAATATTAGCAAATGTAGCTTTCTCGAAGTTGTGTGTTAATACTACACAGCGTATTTTCTTCAAAAACCTCAAAGCAAGCTCAACTTAAAGCTCAACGTCCTTAAAGGACGCCTCAGATGCTGGCAGGAGCGTAACTCAAAATGAAACCTTTTTGCAGAAAGGAGAACAAGCTCTCTGACATATTACAAACTCAGGAAATAGCCAGGAACAGAACTCTTATCTCCCAATGTGCAGTCTTCCAGTTTTAGAGTGTCTGTGAACAACTTTTGCCCATTTCAAGGACAGACAAAAAGCCCTGTTCAGCTCGCTTTTTCATGTGGTTTCTCACTGCGATGCCTAAGAAGTGATAGATGTATCTGCGTTGCCAAACAAGCATTGTGGCTTGAATAGTAAACACATGGAATCAGAACAGATAAGGACGTTTTTGATTCTCTATATTTTTGTAATGCCTTTCCTTACGCTACCCAGGCTTCTGGCTGAAGAATACAAACTATGTGACAGGGTGCAGGATCGTACCACCTCTGCTGTCTCTTTCATTAGAACAAACATGACTGGAAATCAAAGGAAGCACACAGCTCCAGATTCTGCTCGTGAGGTGCCTGGTTCCTGCGTGACAAGCCATGCTTTGTTATAGATAAAAGTAGGAACCTCACCTGTGAGAAGCTGCTTTCTTTGGTGCAAATTCATATTCTTCTGGATACCAGCGTCTGTAAGTGGAAAGAAACCCCATTTTGAAAGGAAACTGGGATTCAGTAACATGCCCAGCAGCTGCTTTGGGTTTGTTACAATCGGTGAAAGAAGTTCAGTTAAACTGGCACACAAAGAAGGCACAACCCTGTGAACCCAGGTGCTACAAACGCCAGAGGACACCACTCCCTGAGTTCTTTATGGCTCATTCTGTCCATCAGGCTGAACAGAAGAGAGGACGATATGAAAGAACGAGAGGGCTGTGCACAGCTGTCTGCCAGCAGCCTTCAGCCTTGTTTTAAAAAGGTGCATGTCAGTGCCACGTAACAGGCTTCCCTGCGTTCTCTCTTATATAGATATTCAATTTGGAGAATATTTACCTGCAAAGTTCTTTGACGGTGCTCACATCAATGATCCTGTAATGAAGATGCCGCATGAACTGAGGCATGTATTTGTCAAGAAACTTCTTATCTGCATGAACAGAGTTACCTACAAAGACGCAGAACAAGACATTTCTTCAAAGGCATTGCAAAGCTACTATGAGCATCTAAACTAGACACAGGCTGAGCGAGCTTGGGAAAGATCATAGGGTATGAAAAGCTATTCACAAGCAGCTCATATATCTCATTTTCTAGCAAATATGATTGTAAAGGTTTGTCAGATTCTCATTTCAGGATCACACATGGTTTAAATACATAATCCCTATATTAATTCTTCAGTTACTACAATTTCTGTCGTGCAGATAAGTATCAAAGCGTTACACAAGAATCGCGTTTTCCACCGAGTGAAAAGAGGCATCAGTATTAATTTCATTTAGCCATAATCCTAAGGCCGTATATGAACGTCCCGAGCACAGTTCCAGGTAATGGGACAATTGAAGATTCATGATTGATGCTTCGTTGGAAGGAAAGATGCTGTTCAGTTTACATTTCAGATTTTTACAGTCACCGATTGCTATCAGCACTTAAGTTGCCCTTCCCAATTATAACTGTACAATGAAACATTAATGCTCAAAAGAACTTCAGCTTCCTGCAGCAACAACGTGTGATACCTGCTTTAGGAAATCAATAGAATAGATGATGCCATTACTAAACCTTTCTCCACTTGCAGATTTTGATTTGCATGCTAGATCTCTGCGCAGAAAACTAAAGCATCCCTGCCATGTGCATCAACTGGCCTTTCAGCATCCAGCTGGGAACTGCAGGAGGGATGACATTATTATTATTATTATTAAGAAGGAACCCATTTTACCTGCAAGAGGACAGAGACCAGGGGGCGTCTGTTGTCGTACAAAGGACAGAAACTCATACTCCGCCTGCTGCAATGAAATTTTGCTCTCCTTCACAGCCTTAGTAAGGCCAGACTGCAAGAAAGAGCCATACATCAGAAATCAGATAGAAATTATCTTCAAAGATATTTCTAGAAATGCTCAACAGCAAAAGATCAAGCAGACATGCACTGCCTGCTCCCCAGCACGCCTGGATGAGGTAAGAGGACAAATTCACTTTATGTTTGATAATATTCTGGGAGATCCATTGCCTGTGCTCACTCTGGGTATCTTTAGGGCACCTCTTCAAGACGTACAAACCATCACAAGTGAAGGTGACCACAGAGTATTCCTAATGACACTGACATTCCTCTGAGTTTCTTCTCTGTTGCTGAACTTTCTAGGGTGTTTCTCTCAATTACTGAGACATTATGCAAGCCTCATTTACACACCTGCATGTACATGATCCAGGAGTGTATTATATCTCTGTCTAACGAGAGGCATTCGCCTCCCCAGCATAGAGTAGTATGTATAAATAAACAGAAATAATCAGAATCCCGGCTTAAGTGTTTATCAAGATTCCTATAAATCAGAAAAGCTCCTTCCTTCTTTTTTTTTTTTTTCCAATAGTTAAATGTCAAATCTGCTCTAAGTGTTCTCAGTGATTTATTTCCATCTGGCTATGCTATATATTTCCGTGACTGTGCCGCAAAAATCTACTTGACAGATCCAAGTGGTGGTTAAAAAATTCATTATGTGGCTGCATTTTCATCTATATTCTAATTGCTTCTCTTTTCTTAGTCAATTAAAAATAAGTAGCTCCTCAGGAGCAGTGATAACGTACGCTACCATCTTCAATTCACTTGTGAACTGAAGTTGAGTTTGTGTCCTCAACCGCAGAAGGGGAAAAGCTCCCATCACAGTAAATTAATATTCATTTTCCAAACCCTTGCTAATCCTTCCTAGGGAGAGTAAGATGCTAAAGGGGGGAGGAGGGAGGGGTTGCGAGTGTCTTAAAACTTCAGCACTTAATTGAAAACTGCCTTGAATTTAAATTTGTAATCAAGGATTTGAAAATCCATTCACTTTCTTGCTAAGGGCAAGGAGGAAGTTTTCCTTGGTGACTAAAAGAACTGAAAGTAATCTATTCTTGCAAAAGTTAAGTTTTCAGTGAAAAAAACAAAAACAAAAACTAGGCTTACAACGCTGAGGGGGACAGGCAAAAATACAGTAAATCAGGCTGTTCAGTTCTACAAGTGCCTTAATTTTCAGTGATAAGTTCGCTTGTTGCCAGCTCTGGACTATTCTATGCCAACTTGGTAGCTGTTGTTAGCCGGGGCTTTACACCAGGTCTTGCTCTTCTCTGTAAGAATTGTTCTTTGCGTTATTTCATGCCACACAGAGCAGGACTGACAGGAGGAGCTGGCTGAGGAGTGCCAGGGAACTGAACCCAACTTCTTAATCTCACACCGACGGGCAACTTGCTGATCATCCAGCTCTGAATGTGGCAATGAGAGGCAGGTACCAGAGCGCTGGATCCAGTTCTCAGACCCACCCAGGCTTGTCTCACTCCGGCTGCAGCTTTCTGTGTGCTGTTGCTCTGCCCCACTCCTGGGTCCATTCACTGCCTGTTGCCCTCTACTGATGGTTCTCAAGTTAGAAAGCAGCTTCGAGTACTACTCAGATTTATAATCACAGAATGGTTTGAGGTGGGAAGGACCCTCAAAAGCCATCTGGTGCCACTCCCTGCAGTGCACAGGAACACCCACAGCTCCATCAGTGCTCAGAGCCCCGTCCAGCCTGACCTTGGCTGTCTGCAGG
>JANHGO010002437.1:0-30039 GCA_024606505.1 Aquila spilogaster
ATTTTGTTGCTGGAATGACGTGACATTCCTGTATATGCTTGTGCATCATCCAGTTAAACTGACTTTAATTTAGAAATAAAGCTGTGTAATTCTGTATGTTTTTGCCTTTTTCCCCTTTTTTTGCCTCAAAATACTTTTGCTAATTTGACACAAATCAATGAGTAATTGTAGTAAAGCCAAATCTTTATTACTGTGTGTAAAGATGTTTGTGAGAAACGTGCTGTTTATTCAGAGTGGTTAAAATATGTGCAGGACTCTTACACATTATCTTTTTAAATTGAAAGAATAGTACAGCAACTATTTACTCATTCAGTTATGTGTAAAAGCCAAAGAAATCCACAGCAGTCAATATATATCAACAGCAGTACTGGGCTCAACATCAGCAAAGAGGCCCAGCAACTTGATCTTTACTGTCTCTGAAGGTTTTCAGATTTATTTGAAGCCAAAAATTCAAACTGAACTATAGAAATGTAGTTCAGATTGATAAAATAGAGAACAAGTCTTCTTTCTAACTTTGGTCAAACTGAATTTCTAAGTAGTCGAAAGTACTTTTTAAAAACTATATAGCTTTTCAGGATCTTTTCCAGCCTGTCTTCAAGCTGTCTTCACCTGTCACCAACCTACTTAATCTCCAGCTAGTTCAAGGTTCTGTTAGTCTAATCTCAAAATGTCAAAATGCATTTAGTACCTTTCCTGTTGCCAAAGACACCATCGATCACAAATATTTTAGTAATACTTAATATCAGCTTTTGTACTGGGGACTGTTCCAGGTAACAGAACACTGAGTCAAATCTATCAGCCCAGCCATCTGTGCCTCTAATCCATATTACTTACTAGTAGAGGATGTGAACAAAGAACTAACCAAAATCAGTCTTTACACTCAAATCTACTATGACAGTAAGAGTATTTAACAGCTGTTTGTAAGAACAATTCTGTGTGGGAAAAAGCACAGTAATATAGAGTTGTGTATCAGATCATTTGTTAATTACATGTGTCAGTTCTACAACAGCAAGATTTAAAAGACTAATGATACTGCATCCATGTTTACATATCTCTTTTACTGCTTATTTTGGCACTGAAAGGTTTTGAAGTAATTCTTGTGCACGCAAAGCTATTAATTTATATGCAGTTCTGTTTAGATTCTCTAGTTATAACTCATAGCCAGTGTCATACTGTTTTGGTGGATAAGCATGAAATTCTAAACTTCTGTGTTCTGGAATATTTAAAATTTGTGCTCGTTTTGGCTGACCTTGCCTATTTGACTTCTACATTGTCAAATAGTCTCTGATTCCACTGCAAGATTGGCCAGTTCATACCAGAGCTGAGTCTGACTTCATGCTTGTTGGGTGCTACAGGGAAAGAAAGCTGCTTTATAAAAGAAATTGCAAGTTGATGTCTATCTTCACCTGTCATTTTTTTCATTTACGAAATAATGTTTGCAGCACTGGTGACTCTTTGCCCAGAAGGAGAGTGTGCTGATCAAACCTCTGCAGTTGCTGTCCTCAACACTGCAGTCCCTGCAGCAGCTGTCCTGGCCAACCACGGCAGGAAGAGGAAACTAACTTTCTTATGTATGGGAAAAAAGTGAACTTCTCAGATATTTACATGTAATAAAAGTATATAATCTGAAAAGACCTCTCCCAAATATTTTGTACTCATACGGTTTATTGGATATGCTCCCTTATATATATATCTCCTCTAGAAGCCTTTTCCTTGTGTACTATGGTTTCTTCATTCTGTTTCTCATTGATAGCTTTTATTTCCATCTGAAATTGCCATCCTCAAATGGCATCTTGCCATCACTCCAGCATTCTGGCACTCCAGGGAAAGTACCAGAAACATGCCTTCAATAAATTAATGAGTAACAACAAGCAAATGAGTACCTATTACAGCTAATTCACAGCTGGAAGCAAAATCTGTGTACTGAGAAACTTATGAGAAGCCCTGGAACTAGATCACAGGAAGAACAGAAAGCTATTCACCTCTGGAAATAATGCTTTCACGACTGATTTATTCGGGACAAATCTTGAGGGATTCTTGGTTAAGACCATTCAAGCATCTGGAAGATGTCCAAGATCTGATGTCAGAAGTATACATACAGAAACTCTTCTAAAGTTCAAAATGCACAGACAGCTTCCTATCTACCAAAACCGGCATCAGGCCATAGGCTTTCTGTCTCTTGCTAGCTTGACTTTCTGGGACACTTTAGGTTTGGTTTTAAAAGAAAAAATGTATGTGTGCATGTGATGTGCGTGTATATATAAAAATATAAACAAATGCCCAGACATATGCAGACATGCATAAATACATGTGCTGCCAGGAAGCAAAATACTGTTGTAATTAAATGGAAACTCTTTCATTTCCTCAAAGCCAGTCTTGGTCCAAATAGCCTGGGACATATACAAACTGCACTTCCATTTTCCACCTGGGAGACAGACAATGCCCAGCACTGTTCCAGTATATTATTTCCTATTAATATATAATCTGGAATGTAGTCGAAATATGGAGTGGAAAAAGCAGAGACAAGTAATGTAAAGTAAGATTAACCCTATCAAAACAGTGTGTTCTTCAAGACTTGAACAAAAGCCTTAAATGAATAGGTGCTATCTACAGTAGAACCTCCCTTGATACTGCATTGGAGCTTTACAGTAATTCTACGCAGTGAGTAAATGTATTGCACTAAATCCTGTGTGCCTCTGGTTAGGACTGAACTCAAGAAAGCTTCCCAAGTGAACCCAAGGTAGTGCTACCGGGTAGCTGGCTTTCCCCAGTTTCTTCTTTCTACCCACTTCTGTTGAAGTTTTTTCATGGCTCTTTGTGTGCGTGTGTGTGCGCGCGCACAGGTAAGCTTACCTCATCCTGAGTCTGCTGCCGCTACTAATACAAGTGAAGTGGGTGTGGGCGGACTTTTACCTGCATTCACAGATCTGTAAGCACCATACCTTATTTCTCCGCTTAGGCGCTATCAAGAGCACACTTTGAGGAGCTGGTCACGTAGTCCATGAGAACATTGATCAGCCTTAGGTCAAACACTGCCTGATAGGCCGTATCAGGTACCCCTTTAAGAACAAGAGTGGTTTTTTTTTCAAGGGTGTTGACTGCTCAGAAAGGTACCTGCTGCCAGTGCTGCTATTCTTCAGAATCATAAACTGTATCCTCCGACTTTTCATCCGCAATGTATTTTTTCAGTTTTAGAAGTTTGGCTGATCCTGGTCTACTACTCCATTTAAAACAAACTGCTTTTTGGGAAGAGAACTGACAACAGTGTCATGGTAAGTAAGGCACATTTTGGAATGAATATCATTTCTTTTTAAAGAGAGAATATGAGGAGTTCTCACTATTTAATTGGCATGAGTACATACTAGAAACTCACAGACCTATCTTAATTTATTCCAGACTGCAGAAAAATGTTTCTATCTAAAATAATGTACTCTCCATCGGAAAAATGACTCAAATCCTTACAACTTCTATGTGGAATATTTTTAACATGAGGTAATTCAGAATCGTATTATGCTTAGGAAAATCCACTGTGCTGTTGCCCCGAACTTTCTGCCATGGGAGTCAACAACTAAATTCAGTGTGTCTGTAAATCTTTAAAGAATCCATAGTTTCAAATTAAAAAAAACCCAACAACACAATGAAAACTTGACGCTGACGAGGGTTGGTTTTCTGAATGGAGACATTAGAGCACTACAACATGAAAAGCTAAGACATGAGTGTTGAGTTATAGTCAATGTCTCAATGTCCAAGTGGAAACCAGTAGTGGGTGGTGTACGTCAAAGGTCCGTATAGGGACCAGTAGTATTTAATATCTTCATTAATGACATAGTGGGATTGAGGGGACCCTCAGCAAGTTTACAAGTGACCGAGTGGTGCAGCTGATTCACTAGAGGGAAGGGATGCCATCAAGAGGGACCTTGACAGGCTTGAGGAGTGGGCCCGTGTGAATCTCGTTAAGTCCACCAAGGCCAAGTGCAAGGCCCTGCACCTGGGTCAGAGCAAGCCCCAGTAACAATACAGCCTTGGGGATGAATGGATTAAGAGCAGCTCTGTGGAGAAGGACTTGGGGACACTGGTGGATAAAAAATTGGACATGACCTGGCAATGTGCGCTCGCAGCCCAGAAAGCCAACCCTATCCTGGGCTGCATCAGAAGAAGCGTGGCCAGCAGGTTGAGGGAGGGGATTCTGCCCCTCTACTGTGCTCATGAGACCATGTGTGGAGTACTGCATCCACCTCTGGGGTCCTCAGCACAGGAAAAGACATGAAGCTGTTAGAGGGAGTCCAGAGGAGGGCCATAAAAATGATCAGAGGGCTGGAACACCTCTCCTATGAAGAAAGGCTGAGATAGTTGGAGCTGGAGAAGAGAAGGCTCTGGGCAGACCTTATTGCAGCCTTTCAATACTTAAAGAGGGCTTATAAAAAAGATAGAGACAGACTTCTTCTGGGGCCTATAGTGACAGGACAAGAGGCAATGGTTTTAAACTGAAAGAGCGTAGATTTAGATTGGACCCAAGGAAGAAATTTTTTACAATGAGGGTGACACACTAGAACAGGTTGCCCAGAGAGGTGGTAGATGCTCCATCCCTGGACATGTTCAAGGCCAGGTTGGATAGAGCTCTGAGCAACCTGGTCTAGTGAAAGATGTCTGTGCCCATGACAGGGGGGTTGGACTAGATGATCTTTGAAGGTCCCTTCCAACCCAACCATTCTATGATTTTATGACTCTAAGCTTGTGGGATCAGGACCTGGTTACAAGCAAGCTAGAGAAAGCAAATATAAGCTAAATTGATTAGCTAGAAACAGAGTTAAGTGGCACTTGCAGAGCTATCTTCAGGCATTCATTCATGGCACAATGCAAGGCTGGGCAGATGCCTGAGATCAGCATGGGCTAAAAGACCCTGAACAGGGTGATCTAACATTGAACGTGGCTCTGCTCTGAGCAGGGTGTCCTCCTGAGGTGTCTTCCCACCTGAATTAGTCTATGATTCTCTGAACCTGCAAAACCACTCTGCTTCCCAACAGGTATAGGAAACAAAGTTCACAGCTAGTCAGGTATCCCTACAGGGAACTGAGTTTTGCTATCTGGATCTAGTTTGTCTGCGGGTTAGAGACCAAAATCATTTCCTGACTTGTGCCCTTCTTTGTACTGCACAGGGAGGAGCCCAGGGTGATGCTGGGGCTGAGTGAGGTACTTCCACTGAGTGGTTCCAGTGGCAGCTGATCCAGGCCTTGGAGATATCATGCACAAAGGCACTCTGGTTCACACAGAAACAGATATTAATAATGTTTAGTATGCCATGCCTGCAGCCTTGCAGCATGTTCAGAGCCGGCCACCATTAATACATTGTTTGCAACAGATAATAAATCACTTCTAGATATTAACACTGAAAGATGTAATTAAAGGCTTAGGCCTAACCCTGTGTGTGCCTCAGGAGTTACAGTGTAAATGTGACAAATTAATCCCATATTCCACTGCCTTCAGGAGAGTTAGACCTAGGGGAAATGTCCAGGTTTACGTGGGGACACAACCTGTTTGTTGAGACAGGCAAGATGGGGTCTGTCCCATTTCCTTCAAAGGGAGAAAAGTATCTTGCCCCAATACCCTACAGAGAAAGATAAAATATGTGCTACTAAAAAAGCACCCTGCTGCTGCCTCAATTCTCCACTGTGACAAGTGGGAGTGTTTGAGTTCAGTGAACTCTGTCACCTACTCCTTGCAAAGGGGCTCTGCATTGGTCTTGGCAGCAGGGATTTTGTCTCTGAGCTGCCCCTCACGATACCAGCCTCTAGAACCACCTTTGTAATCTAGCAGAAAGGGCATTCAAAGTCCTGGGATGCACAAACTCAGCTCAGGTTGCCAGCACTTCAGTGTTAAATACGCAGTCCCTGATGAGCTTTTCTGCTGTCCTCTGTCTTTGCTTTTGCGCTCAACTCCAAATGATTGATGGGGTGAAAGGGTACAAGGTTATTAGAGCAAAGAAAATAGTTAATTTTTTTATTAAAAGAAATTACAAATAGAGTTACAGAAAGAGAAAAGTGAAACAACACAAACAAACTTCAGGAAATACTAAGCTGTTGCTTGAGTCATATCTCAACTGTGAACAGAGGGAAAAGCAAAGACCCTAACACCCCCCCCTTTCGAGATGCTGTCTCAAGGAGTTTAACTCCTCCCTTCTAGGGGTCCCCCACCAGTGTCCCCTTACCAGACAATTATTTTGTTCTAGATCTCTTTGCTTTTTTTTTTTTTAATAAAGTAAACTATTTTTAAAATGTTAAAAAATATGACTCATGCATCCATCAGCAATACCGCTTCTGACTTTTTGCAAAAACTTCTGTAGTAGTATTCACTCTCCTTTGTTCCCTGAAATAGCATGATCCAAATGCAGCAGTGGTGACACTTCTGCCTCCCAGGAGCTTCTTTAAACCCACGGTCCCAGATATTCCCTAGTAAATACACTTCTGTGAGCTTCAGTGGTCTCTCTATTCGTCACAACATTTCCAACACATCTCACAATATTTTGTGTATCATATGTTATAAGGAGTGTTTGCTGTGCAACCTTGTCAAACACACAGCCCCCAGGTTGCTTCTGACTCCCCACAGATGACACACTAGCAGTGCAGGTGACTGGCTTGGCATTTGGCATGCTTTCACTAAATAGCTTCTTCTCTACTCTCCCTTTTTTTGTCAGTTTTAGGTGCTCCAGTTATTATGAATATGGAAGAACTGATAAATGCTAGAAATACCTCTTTTCTTAAGTGGAAAGAGAGAGTGGTCAGAAGGGTCAGCAAAGGCAAAAACTGATCCCTGTATAGCCACTCAGTCTCATTCCTCCCTAAATTTCTCCTATAAAAATCTTGGAGCTTTATCATCAGTTCTCTACTTACCAAATTTTGTGGCAAGAGGCAGGCTGTCTCTAGCCAGGAATCTGTCCCAAATAGAAGGTAATTATTTTAATCACCCTACTGCGCTTCAATATTTAGATTACAATCTCTCTATTGACCAAATAAAGCACAAAGTTAATAATAAAGGTTTTTATTTAATGATCACTTAGTCCTCTAAGAAATTATAATTTTATTTGAAAAGCAGCTAACAGAGAGAAGTCAACAGAGAGAAGTCAACAGTATCTTGAAACACTTACAAAAAAGAATGTGCTGTCCACCATCTGACTTTGATTAAATTACCCAGAGAATAGTCATATCATATAAAACCCTCAAGTCCCAAATATTTGGAATCACTGGTGAAATTAGACATCAGATTCTAAAATTAAAAGCTTCTTTCTCTTTGAGAATACATTAATCTGAGATTCTCTGACAGACAAAGAAAAATATAAATAAATAAACCATTTAATAAAATGATGCATTTGAAACAAGAAGGAAATGTTAGATCATCTAGTTTCATTTTCTGTGTGAAATAAGTCAAACAACTGCATTCATTTCTCTTCTACTGTCCTAATATGTTTGGCTAAAGCTTATCTTTCAAAGACACATCTAATCTTGATTTGAAGACACAAGAGATGGGGAATCTGTCATGTTCCTTGGTAATCTGTTCAGATGATTCATTGTCATCATCACTGCAAATCTGTGTTGAATTTGGAGTTGTCTGGCCTCAATGTCCAGCCATGGGTTATTGGTGTCCCTTTCTTTCCTCTGTAAAAAAAGTCTTCAGCACCCCATAATTTTTCTACTAAAAAAAATATGGAAACAAAAAGAAATCTTTCTTCTTATTGAGCTATGAGTGGGCAGGTCATCTAACAAATGTCATCTACAGGCCAATCACCTAGTCTAAACTAGTCTTCAGCCTACAGGTGGAGAACTGTAGTCCATGGGAAGGAATAGATTCAGGCACAGGTCTTTCACTCCTGCCTTTAGGATGAGAGGAATTACTGATAAAGGTAATCCTTTGTTTCCATTGACCTTCTGAGAGCCTAGTCGAAATGCCAGCACAAACTTTTAGATGGCTAAAGCTAGGTCATATGAACACTGCTCTTCTTTATCTACACCTTTCCCCTGTTCCTACTTCACAGAGAGGAATTTACTGGGAGAAGGAAAAAAGGGAGAGGGAGGGCTAATGTGGCTGTAGTACATGCACCTCACGTCATTGCTTGGTACAGAGCATTTTCTCTGTAACGTGGGAGAAAGTCTGCGCTTCCCTCCACTTCACTCCTATCCTACCTCCATCCCTGGCATCGTCCCTTTTAGAACTTCATCTAAGGACTATAAAAAATATTTAACTGTAAGAAAAGTATAGATCTATTGAATGAGTTTCTTTAAACTGAAAGGCATTTTTTTCATTAGATAATGGAGCAGTTAGGAGCTACAGCAATTTGCCTCGAATTACCAGTGTTCACCTCTCTAATGCATGAAAATTAATTACTGTATTTTGGGGGATATAAAGTGAATTCCTTCCTTTTTCAAGAGGTGAAGTTGTGTACTTGGTGCAGCAATACTGTATTGCTATGTTTGAAACTTTTTTCTCTACTTCTAATTTGGGAGATCTATAAAAAAGAAAACAATGTTTTCAGAGTATGTTTACTTCCTTGGTGTTTAGAATATTATTTATCATCAATCCCTAGACTATAACACTCATTTTTCACACATTGCCATGGTTAAAACTCACCATTCTATTTTGGCAGCTTTCCTGATAATTGGGCAATCAACAAATACTGTAAGAGCTGAAAGCCAGCTTGCAGACTGCACTGTGAACGACACAGAGGTAGGTGCCTGAAAAGTTTATTGGAACAGACCTTACCATGACACAGGTGGAGCAGTTGTGACAAAGCAGCGTGAAGTTCCTAACCTGGGCTAACTTGTGACTGCCTGTTTCAAATAATGTTGTTTTAAGCAGCAGTAATATTCTGTACCACAGACCCCAAAGAAGTATTGCCAGACATCCTGCTCTTCAGCTGAGCTGAATCAAAATAAATACTCCACTGAGGAAATGAGGAATGTTTTTTCTGAGATTAACTAATAAGCCATAAAGAACGCACACTGTTTATTTCTCAAGTCTCAAACCCATTATGTGAGAGTTTTTCATGTGCTCAGCAAAACAAAGACAACATCTGTCCCTAATGGGATACTCATGCAAGGTGATTGTTCAAAAATTAAGGAAAATATAAATGTGGAGAGAACAGAGACACATGCTTGTGACATCAAAAGCATACTTCCATGTCCTCTTTTTTTTTTTTCTTTCATTAAAAAGAGAAAATAAATTTCTCTTCTTTCTACAGCAGTAGAACCTGGATATTGAGCTAAGTATTTTTTTCCTGCAACAAACGAACAGTTCACAGACTTCATACCACACCGATTGCTTTAGAGCTACTCCTGGATCTTTCATGTACCATGAATGCAGGACCAAGAACCCAGAATATGTGCTGAATTAATCGATACGTGTTAAAAATATGTGTTAAAGGCCATGTTTATGTGATAAATTTGGCTAAGTCCAAAAGCCACGTTAAAGCCAGGGAGGGGGATTCTGTCCTGGATGCTGAAAGGTCCTGGAGAATCATGAACAAAGAAAGGGGATTCTTGGTATGGACGAGGGGAGCTGGAGACCTGGATGAACATTTTGGTCAAGAGGAAGTTCAGAAAGCAGTGTGGCAATGACAGGAGACAGATGTGTAGAGAAAAACACACAATGAAAAGAAACAAGAAATACTGATCAGAAAGAATATTAGATTAACTCCACCCAGACAGTTGTTGCTTTGCTGGATGGTTTACTCAGCTTCTTTTAACGTTTCATTCTGGTTTCACCACTCATCTACATTTTGCATCTTTCCACCAGGGAGCTCTTGTGAGGCTTCTGGCAATTTCTAGGTTCCTTGGGTGAACAAGAGCACTGTGGAGAAGCAAAAAGTCTTTTATGGCCATATACAGCTTTGCAGTGTCTGTGGAAGACCATATATACTGAAACATCTTCAGCATTTTCCTCTCCTTGCTGTACCTAAATGCTTAACCCTCAGATGGAATTTGCTTACATCATTAATTCTAGTCATTGTTTAGCAGTGCGGTAGCCTGACAGTTTCCATAGCTTTGTTCATTGTTTTTCCTTGTGTGATATAGCTTTCAAAGAACGTCATGTTATTACCACCCTAATTTGAACTTAGACAATATTTAAATGTTTGATGAAATCGGAGGTTCACATAAGCATGTCCCTTTGGTTTATTTCACATTTGCTGTGCATACAGAACCTTGTTTCTTTTTTCTTTCACAATTAAATTATACTCTTTATGCTTTTTCTGTTGTTATTATTGGCTCCCATTGGTAAAAGACTCTGTTCAATCTGCTTTTTATTTGGCAGTTATGTAGACCTCTATATTCCTGCCCACTTGAGCTTTTCATTAGTTTTTCATTAGTTTGTTTGCTCATGCACACACAAATCCTCAACTTCTGTCTGGAAAACTGACACACAGGGTCCACAGACAGCACTGAATGTCCAGAGTAAAGCCTCCCTTGCAACTTGGTATCTCAGAGTTGCTCCACAGCAGATCTTTTCCTCATTTCATTAAACTACAAGTTTATTAACTATCCAAAAAGAAGGGTGTTTTCTTCTCTCTCACAAGATATAGTCTCAAAGATTAAGATCATATGCTTTAATAAGAAACTACTATTTTCCTATGCAGCCAAGCTGAAAAGTCGGATGACTTTGCAGGTTTACATGGTGACTGTTCACACATGAAGTCTAAGATTGAGTTTTTCCTGGAGACTTTGACACTGCTTTATTTTATTGGATCAATTATGTAAAGATTTCAAGAGAAATGGAATTAAATCAGAATTTACCTTATTTCCTTAGGTCTTAAAATTAAACCACAGACGTGATTTTTTACTGTGTTGAGAGTTAAAGAGGTAATAAATAGGCTCCTAACCTGTCTTGTCCATCCTGTCCTTGCCCTCACTCTTTCCTTCAATTTCTGAGCCATATTAATGATATATGGTGTGATACAGTATGTGATGTTAGCAAATGTATTATATTTAGATTTCTTTTATAGCTGCAAAATGGTTGTGGTGTTTCTGGCACATCTAAAAAGCAGGTGGATCAGTGATATAGTTACACTGTACCTGGAAATAATTTTAGGCAAGATGTTTTTAAGTGGAGGGGTGAGGGCTTCTGTATGACTTACATGAACTAGGGGCTAATATCTGTCAAAAATATGAAAATACTATTTTACTTAAAATTCAGACAACTACATAAAGATATATACCTTCAGTATTCCTCACTTCTTCCATCAATAAGTACTCTGTCTGACTCAAAAAACCCAAACAAAATTGACAGAAAGAACACTGCAGGCAAGGAAAAGCCTGCTCAGCTTGGAAAGGTGAAAAATGCCATTATAAGTGGAAAAGCCTGATGCAAATATTTATGCTTATTTCCAGGCATCCATGGCTTTAGTCTGTTTCCAACTTCTACGTTAAGAGTAAATGAAATGCATACAATATGCTTCAGGCTATAAAACCTGAGAAAAATGCATACAGTATGCTCAAAGTATGCACACAGCATGCTGTAAGACCTAAGAAAAATTACAAAACTTATAGTTTGCACATTTGAACAAACTTACCAAATATTTAATGGGATTTTAGGTTAGGTGCTTTCTGCTGCCTTTATCCCTTGCTTAAGCCAGAATCAACTCCAGTTTTTTCTCTTGGAAGTAAGGAATTGTATGTCATGATTAATTCAAGCACTAAAGAGGGCAGAGTCTAGCTAAGCCCACCTTGATTTTGGGCAATTGAGTGGGATTGATTATAGAAATCAGGAGATATGAGTCTTTCATTATGTCAAGTGTGACCTTTAGGTAAAGCTGTTTAATAATAAATAATTGTTTCTTTTCATCACAGTTTGTCCTTTTGGACTTTATTCCTTTTGGACTTATACCAGCAACTTAATCACTGTCTTCCACAACATGGTCAATGCTCCTTGTCCTCTCTCCCAGTTTCAGTTCTTAGACTTGCACTGCTTTGTAGAAATAAATTTGCGTGGGGTTTGGGATTGGGACAAAGATCTCTCGCAGATGAGGCAATGGCCTTACCTGCTAGCCTGTGAGTTCATCTCTTGACAGTTTCTTGCTTTCTTTTTCTGTTTGCTTGGCTTTTTTTTCCTGCTTGTGAAAAAATTCAAAAACTGTTCAACATTTCTCTAAGCTCAAGTCCGTTAGGAGCATCTAGGCACTCTGTAGTACAAATTAGAAGTGTTTTTCAGCAATAGTTCAATTGCAAGCATTACTAACTGTAATTTTTAGCAACAGATCTAAGCTTTTTGGGTCAGGAGGTACGAGCTGTTTCAGAGGTATATGTTGAAGCTGGGAAACCTCTGGGAGTCCTGGAAGTTAAGCTATATGACTGAAACTCCTATTTACAGAAACTACAAAGCTGTATGTGTGTCCATGCAGAGTAACCCTGTGCCTGTCTCCTCAGTATTGCCATATGTCCCAAAAAAGTTGCAAGTCCCAGTTTTAGTTCTCTGTCCCAGTGAACATGCTGAGTTTTACTGCCCATGTTCTAGCAGCATGGCTACAAACTGGCTGCAAACCAGTCTTTACAATTGCTGCCCTCATGGGACAAAGCTAACCACTAGGGAGTAAAGGAGAGTATGAGTTGCCCAAATCTAGGTGTGAAGAATCCCCTTACTCAAATAATGAGAGGTGAATATCACCCCTGATATTTATACCACGTTTGACAAAATCTTTAGCTGTGGAAAATTACCAAGGTCTGAGGGCAGGATTTGGTTCACCCTAAAGTAGATAGTGATGGCTTGAATCAGTTGACTGAACATCTGATCTGTAAAACCAGATGTAGTCAAGGATCATTTTCTTTGGACCAATGCTGAGATGTGATACTAGCACTCTAAGTAACACATGATTTCTAATGCACAACTGAAGATACACATACCCTTCGTAAATGAATAAACAATTTAAAAATTCAGCTGGGAAGAACCTAGGACACAGGTAACCACAACTGAGATTTGCGGTCATATCGCTTAATGGGCTACTGGAGCTGCTGGGATTTAGTCACGAGACAAATATGAGAGTCTACAGAAAACAGACCAAATGAAATAAAATGGACATATGGGTCAGGAGAGTGGGAGCCACCCAATTCTGCAAGGTGACTAGTCAAAAGAATATTGCCTTCTAGGACTCCACTGTGCAGGACAGACTCCAGAACAAGAGTAGAGTTCATTGAATTTTGTAAACGAAAGAGTTTTCTTACTCTCTGCTCCCTTCCTGTGACAGGAGTATTTTTTTCCATGAAGAGGAAAAAGTCCTGCATCAGTCTTTCTGTGAAAGGGGAAAAAACTGTATTTTTGTTCAGTTCCAACTTCAGTTGGTCTATTGCTATCAAGCTTCATTCAAAACATTCTTTACCAAAATGTTTCATCTGAATGTGGAAAGGTAGTAACTGACTTAGAAGCCGTTCAGAAGAGATGAATTAATACAGAACAAATCAAACCCTAATATAACTTTTTCTCTATTCAGGCCATCCTGGGAAGGTGTTATGTCCCTCTGCTATTGCACCCCATGTGAGTCTCAGATTTTGTGCTATAACATCATTTAAATTAAACCATTTAATAGACATTCCCCCAGTAGCTGTCACTAAAACATTTATTTGATTGCATTTTCACATTAGCAGTTCATTAGATGCTGTCTGGCATTTAAGGAAATGTTTATTTCCTTTTATATTCATGCCATATAGGCTTCTGAATTAGCACATTCTGACTTTGAAAGCAAAATTAATGGTATTTACCAATGAAATTATTTTTCAAACCTCATATTATGACTACTCAGACTTCTTTGGCAACATCTGTACTTGCTAGTTATTAGATTTGCAGCTGTCAAAGTAAAGTTCATTGTTGCAAATATTTTCTAAAATCTCAGACTGAACTCGTTAATGGCTTCATTTGTTTTGTTGCTTGCATTGCTATTGAAAAACAGAGGACTTAGCCCCTTATCTCAAATTATGTCTCCTTTCTTTTTCAGTCCCTTCTTGGTGTATACAGGAAGTACAAAGCAGTCCTGCCAGAAGCACTCCTCCATGCTGAGGGAATTGGTAAGTGGAACAAATCTGGGACTGAATGGAGGGATTAGCCCTCAGTTTGCAAATCCTTTTCTCAGCCTTTGTGACTTGACTGTGTGCCAGGGCCCTCATATGCCAGTAGGATTCATTCTCTTCTACTTCATATCTGTCATGAGGATAAGAGGGAACAGAAGATGCCAGCTACTATCCCATAATTTCTCCCCTGGACCTTATTCATGAGTTGTGAGTACAGCTCACCAAATATGAGTCTCTGCTTATATAGGTAACAACTTCTGATGTAAGGTTTTGCAAGGTCAGGCCCAGCTGGGTCTTTTGGTTAAACTCAAATGATCTGCTAGTATACTTCAGGGCATTTGTAGAAGTTATAAGAATTTATTAAACATATATCTATTTTTAAAAGACATAAGCAGAAATGGAAAACACCTTTAGGTCATCTAGTCCCTGTCTTTGCCAAAGGGGAATTGTTCCCTCAAGTATAATTACTAGTATTTGGAATAGATTTCCAGGGTTTCCTCCTGATATCCTCTTTTGAAAGGTAACCCAGGACTGTAGCCATATATCTCAGATTGTAAACTAAAACTGGATGTTTCCAAGCTATTCAGACTGCTGAGCCTTCTGGAAATTTAGTTCCATTTCAGACTGTATTTCTGTGGTAGCTGGAAGAGAGAAATGTCCATTATTATATTTCAAAAATGATCCTGTGTCTTAAATAAAAAATGGAAACCCTCTACTTTAGCAGTATTTGCTACTGCTGTGAAATGAACGCTGTCCTGCATTCTGTCACCTTTCAGTAACCTTTCTGATCTGGGCTGAAAAAAGCGCACCTGAAGCAGAACAGTGGATCAAGAAAGTGTTGGTCTTCAGTATAGACCTCTTTCACTTCCTCACCTCCTGTCTTTCCTGTCAACCCTAAAAGAACTGAAGAGAGATGCAGAGAGTCATCCAAGTAGAAATCCAATTGAAAAAGTGATTTTAAATTTGTTTTTTTTAAACTCAATTTATATTTCTTTACATTTCTTTTCACTTAAACAAGAGTGAAATATGCTGTTGACTTGCATTGGACTTTTTAAATGAAAAGCATCAATGGTAGAGTGAAATGTCAGGTTCAGTGTGATATAAAGTATTTCATGTTTATACACCCTTTTGACTATAGTCTCTTTGGTCACTTACAGTGACTCAACTAAAACAAGTGTTAAACCCAGAAGTGTTCACCCCTGAAGGAGTGAAGTTGTAGTCACTCTATAGACTGGCTGAAATAAATGAATTAAAACACTGTCATAACCTCCAGTTGTGGTGGTAATAAGATTACTTACAGAAACTTATTGACTTGAGAAATGGCTGCAGGGAAAACTACACTCTCTCCATGGCAAGAGTGATGTGCAGTTGTGCAAAGGTCTTAGCTCTGCCCCAGCAAACATTCTGCTGATGTTAATCATGTTGAACTAATTGATAAAATGGGAATAAAGGCTGAAAGAAGGGTCCAGGATGTCAGGACATAACATGAAAAACTGGGTTTACCCAAGTAATTAGGAACATAAGCTTCTCTACTTGCAAAATAGGGAGCCTACATTTCTTCTGTCCCTCCCCTCTTCTTTTGGGAATATTTTTCTTTCAAACACAGCTTGCTTTCTTCTCTTCCTTGAGTATTTTTTTACGTTTGGAAGCTTGGCTGCCTCTACTAATTTATAGAGGATTTATCTAAACATAAAGGAATGTTTAACCTTCTTTGGGAGTATCTGTGTGTTCTTCCGGAAACAAAGCTTTCTTTGTACTTTCATTCTTATTACATATTGAATCTTTTCATTATTTTTGTGTTACCAGTTTAAAAATAATCTCTTGCCTACTGAAGATGAGTTTCTAGTTTATCCCATAGTATGTTTAACAACAGCTATCCTTATTATCAACTCAGTCTGTGTCTCACCAATTTGTCTATAAAGATACCATGGATGGCATCAAAGGCCATGCTAAAGTCAAGATATACAACATCCACTGCTGTCCTCTTGACCATGGAACTAGTCATTGAATCGTAGAAGGCAATTAGGTTGGTCAGACGTGATTTGCTGCCTGTTCCCAGTCACCTTCTTGTTCTTCATGTGTCTGAACATGACTTTGAGGAGGATTTGCCCATAATCTTCCCAGGAGCCCGAGACTGAGAAGCCTGTAGTTTCCTGGATTGTCCTCCCCTTCTTGAAGACAAGTGTGATATTTTCCTTTTTCCAGTCATCAGAAAACTCCCTTGGTCACCATGACCTTTCAGAGATGATAGAGCGAGGCCTTGTAGTGACATTAGGCAGCTGCTGCAGCATCCTCAAGTGCATCCTGTCTGGTCCCACAGACTTCTATATGCTCGAGTGGTGTAAGCATTTCTTAACTGTGTCTTCCACTTCTGTGGGCATTGCTTCACTCGTACAGATTCTGCTAGTAGGCTTGGGGAACTCGGGTGCCAGAGGGCAAGTCTTACTGGTGAAAACAGGCTTTTTCAATGTCTTTTGTCACTAAGTGCTGTGTCTCAATGACCAGATTTTCTTTAGCTTTCCTTCTACTGCCAGTGTACCTACAGAAGCCATTCTTTGCCCTTCACATCCCTCTCTAGTTTTAACTCCAGCTGAGTTTTGACTTCCCTAATTCCATCCCTGCACACTTGGGCAATGCTTCTATATTTCTCCTGGGTATGACCATCTTCTGTGGTCTTCCCTTTTGTGTTTGAGCTCCATCAGGAGTTGCCCGTCCATCCAGGCTGGACTTCTGCCATGCTTGCTCAAGTTTCTGCACTTAGGAATGTACACTCAGCTGCCCTCTCTTTCTTGCAGGGAGACAAACACCAACTGGTCTGGCCCATCTTTGATTACATCATTAGTTTTTTAACATTGTGGTTTATGCAAACACAGCTTTGAGAAGACGAAACCATTTTTTAAATCACAAAGTTCAAGGCACCTAAGGACAAAAGCAAAATGGACTTCAGACAACTGGAGTGAAGAAGCAATTTAAAAAAACCCCAAAATATTCCCCCTTTGAAGTAGAAGATGTAGAGCAAACAATGCTCTATGGTAATTGCATTATCTCGTTTAGAAAAAAGTCTGAATCATGATGTTCAGTGCAGTACACTGTGAATCCAGTTACATCTATTCTAAAAGCAGAAGTCATTTGCAAATATTAAACCAGTGTTGGTACTGACTGCATTTGCTGATGTTAAGATGGTTGGCACCAATCAGTGTATTATAATTCACATTCTGTATGTGAACCCTTGTAAGTGCACAAAATGGAGCCACCATATAAAAAAACATGTCTGTTTTAGATATTCTTCCAACCCAATAATCCTTAGCTCAGATCGAGAAGTAATAGAAATGAGAGATTCAGAAGACTCAGAATTCAGTTATGTTGTATCTATTTCCTTGGCAATACAAGTTTGCCTGCTAGAGTTCTTGCTAGTGTCTACTTCAATTCCACATATACGAAAAGTTAAATATAGAACCAATGCTAAGAAATCAAAAGACTTTTTTTTCTAAATATTATCTGATGACACTTCATCTGGAACTTTTAAAAACCTACATTCATGAAGAGAAAGAAAATGGAACAGAGATAAATCTAATGAAATAAATATGCACAGAGGGGAAAAAAGAGAAAATAATCCAACCAAAACACCCTAAGTGTTGGACTCTTTTCATGACACATATCTGAAACTCACATGATTTGGATGAGTCTGATATTTCATTATACTGGGTAGCAGTTGATGGAGCCAGATGCTCCCTCAAAGAAAGATAACCACAAAATGAATCCTGCCAAGCTGCTGATGTATTAAACACTCATTCTGTAAGTAGTGTTATAAACAGAAAGGCTCTTGCTCTCATCAGTCACAAAATGGATGGTGTTCAAAAGCAAGTTTTGAAAATTTTTATGTTTGTGTTTTTACAGTGGTAGCAAGGGCCTGGCCCCACAGACTCTCCTCTTCGCAGCAGAGCCAGTTTAAGCTGTTCCTGTCCACCTCCCCTGCCCCCATGCTTATTCTTGTCCCTATATCCCTCATTTGTGCCACCAGAGATGTTTATGGTCTCATGTGGCAAACACAATTTGCTAACTGATCACACGTATATTGGTGAGCTCAGTCTGAGAAAAAATATCTTAAAAAAAAAGTGAGGCTATTTTTACCCTTGGGTCTTTTAATCAGTTCCTTGGTTTGGTTCATCTCACAGTCCCACAAACAGCTGTACAGTACAACTGAAGGGGATGGCATGGGAGCAAGCAGGAATACCTCCAGGCAAGGGTGGAGAGAACTGTTTACATCAGAATGGCTGCCAAGGGAAACATCCGCTGAACTGCTGAACCACAGTGTAAGCCACATGATTTCCATCAGGGCTGAATCCAGCAGGATGCCATATACAAAGTAAGAAGAAAGCAAGCTTATAAGGTAAAAAGTCAAGACTGACAAAATGCTCAAATGTCCCACTTCACTGATGAGGGCTGAGAGTGAATCCCAAATGCTGATAGCTACCGTAGCTACCATAGTGGTAAAAATCACAGCCCTTTTTTTTGCAGTTCTAGTGAACGTAACACAGATTTCAGGGTTAGAGCTACTCTGCAGCATGGGGCTTGCTCAACACAATGAGAAGGAAACTTCCTGGAGCTAACTTAAAAAAAAAAAGAATCTCATTCATGATAAGCCTGAAGTGAAGGGAATAGGAAATTTCACTACACGCAGAGTGTGGCAGATAAAAATATCCCCTCAACTAAGAGCAAACTCCCTTTGAAAGCAGAAGGCTACATATACTGTTTGCAGCCATAGGAAAAAAGGCACAGAGACTGACTGATTTTCCCCACATACTTTGCTTATCTTATGCCATCCACTTTGGAAAAGGTTCATATCCCAGCACTGAATGTTTCTGAGGGTGGGGAGAAGGGAGGAAGAATAAGCAAGGTGTGCTTGCCAGGCTCAGGGTGGAGAGCAGGGCTCAGCTTCAGGGAAGTACGGTTTCAGAAACACGTTATTTCCAATAGCTGGTTTGAGTGCACTGGTGCAAATGGCCCAGCATCAGTTCTTCTTTGAGCTCCACAGAATAAGAGAGAAGTGTGGTTTAGGTGAGAATACAAATGATGTTAAGGTCACATGTATTCCATATTTGATTGCACGTGTTCCTCAGGAGTCCCCAGTGACTCAGTTGGAAAAACTTGTTATGGATCTTCACAAAATATGGATTCCAACTGAGGGAAAGTCCCAAGAAAGCTCTTTATATTAAAGTGAGAGAAGCAGTTTACTAATAACATTATTATTATTATTATTATTATTATTATTATTATTATTACCTCCAATGGTGGGACGTTACTGCTAATATTTTCACATTTTATCGTGGGTAGGCTACTTCTAATATGGGTCAGGGATTAAGTAACTTTTTTGGCATGAAAAGTGCATCTTGACATATTGAAAAGTGTACATTTCTGAAAATATTGCTTACACCTTTTTCTGCAGAGTCTCTTTCTGTACCCAAGTTCAGAGTATATGGCTAAAAACTATTAACTGATTCACAATTTGTTACTAATGCAACTTTTCTAATTTATTTCAGAGAATGACAGGCTATAACAATTCTGCTTGAGGTTTTGCTGAATATTAAGAGATATATTCAATGATTTTTATTCATATGTTCTTGGAAAGATTTAACTATACATTCTTATTCTTTAAATCACTTACTTTATTCAACAAGATATCCAGGAAATTCCAGATGTTCTGCTCTTTGTTACCCAAAAACCAGGCAGAAATGTCAGAGGAGGTAACACTTGTGATCATAAAACACCCAGGCGTGTTTATAATGAATCATAAAGGCGGCTTACATAAATCCTACCTAGCTTTATGCTTCCAGAGTCTTTTCTTTGACAGTGTATCTTGGAAAATATATATAGCGCTTGTTACTGGGAGTCATGCTTTGTAGGAAATATTTCCTAGAAGTATTCGTTACTATAATGCAAAAAGTATTTCTAAAAATTCTGGACTTCCTTTTCCCCTCAGAAACCCTTTTTGCCCAACTCTGAACCTTCTTGCCAACAGTACTGAATGAGAGCAATTACAGTATGGGGAGAAGGGAGAATATCCCCTTTGTCAAAATGAAAAGTTATTTGTTCAAAATATACGGGATTGTCTCCAGAAGCTTATCTTCAATAGTGAACAGCTGTGGCTTGTAGAAATTAATTTGTTTTTTTACAAGAAAATTAGCTTCATAAGGAATTTACATTTTAGAAGAGATTTTGCAGTAGTAAAAAGAGAAAGACTACAATACAGATTTGCTTAGCAGCAAAAAAGAATGAGGAAATACGTCATCAGAGCCATATGCTATCTTACAAAGTAATTTTTTTAAAATTCTTTCCTATTATTTTTATTTTAAATCTACTCAAAAGTTGCAAAATATTTTCTTAAAGAAAACATTAAACTTTAATAATAAAACGTTACCTTCTTTAAAACCAATCTAAATCATTCCCAGTTCAAGAAAAATACTGGTGGCCAGAAATGTTCTGTGGGACATCCGCATTCCTCCAGGCAAATTTATTTTTCCTCTTCGGGGTGTGAACATTCATGATTTATCTAGTGATTGAGATAACAAATCATTAGGTGCCTGGTGAGCAATATCACAATAACTCCCTTGTACAGGTGGTACAGTATCAGTAAGATGGTCATGTCTGACATAGCAAAGTCATCTGGCACTGCAGTTGCTTTTTAAATTAAAAAATTCAGATTTTTATACATTGTATGTCAATGGTCTATTATTTGTAATATACCATGTATCTTGCAGAGCTTGAAAAAATCTTCTGTTAAAACAAGAAAAGAGCTTTCCAAGGTCCAAAGAGATAAAGCCTACTTGAGAGACTATTTATTTACATTTTAAATTCTTCAGTTTTGAGTGATTCTATAGAAGAAGATTATACCTACTTTATTTATTCTTTTATAAATATTTCTATAGAAATTGAAGAGTTCTGGAAATCGGTAGTATTAAACTGAGGAAAATGATGAATATTCTTAGGAAATGGATTATACAGAAAGAATAGTCAAAATAGTTTTATCCTGATAATTCCTGGCAGAAAGAAAAAGCCACTTAAAAATATAGTGCATCTACACTGAAAATCTGCATTTTCCTCAATAATAACCTCTTGGGTTAAATAAAGATAAAGTATGCTAAGGAATTAAAAAAGAATATAAGACAGAAATGGTTTCTACTGTTAAATATTTCATTGTGCAGACTATTTATTCCTGGAGAGGAAATATGGATCAAGTATGGATAAACAAAAGCAAAAGATGAGATTTTTAAAGTCTGGATGTTTTCTAATTTCTCTGTCACAAAGCATTTATTTGCATGGCTTTTAGAGTAACTGACTTAAAATTTTCTTTCTTTTCATGGAATTTAGATTTATTCACACTTGCTCATGATTTGAACTCTACTGCATCCCATATCTTCAGTCCATCTTCAGTGGTTTTTCAGCCAAAATTACTTGATAGTCAACAATCCATATTATTAATTCCTACCTCACAAATGTCTTTGTCTCAATTTTTGAAGTCATCCATTGCCTAAGACCAAAATTTGGTAAAAGAACCCCTGAAAACTTCAGGAAGGCAATTATATTAAGAACTAGAGTCCTTCAGGTCCCATCCAAAAAGACTATTCCCTTGGTGGGGAGGGGCAGAGGCTTCTCTGAGGTCCCAGAGGTTGTGAGATGAACTCCTTCAGGAAGGAAAGACCATTTGAACCTCCCCAAGACCTGCTTGGACCTGAACTTCTCTAACATAAACATATAAAAAGGTATATATAGTTACAGAAGGAACAGAAACAACCCTCAGACCAACTGCAGAAATAAAAAGTAAACCACACAAGCTTCCAACAAACAAACAGCCAAAATGTTGATAACAAACATGCCATGAAAGCTGTTTTGGGGGTTGAGTGTTGAGAGAACATGTGGCCAGCGTGAGTCACAGTATTCACGGCACAAATGGCAGGAACTTGGGGTGATCAGTGTGATGGGAAAGTCCACAAAAACAGAGCAGAGTTGAGCTGCTTGTTGCCTGATAAATGAGACTTGTCAGAGCTAGAGCCCCTTTCTGCTCTTGTGTTCACACATGAGCCTGAAAAAGTAAAGAAGGCTTCCTCTGTACCTTGTAGCTGCTTACGCTCAAGACGGTCGTATTCAGGCTTTACAGATAAGCCATTTTGACTGTTCTCCTCAGCCTAAGTAATGGATATATTCCTCAGTGAAAATTGTGCATTTTGGATCACAACACTGAGAGATGTCCAGGAGAAATGTAGCAAATTTTTTTGCTACGATTGCTATTGCTACAACAACTTTTCACACCTGCAATACTGGAAAATTATTTAAGAGAATTTCATTTGTGCTCCTAGAAAACAACAGCAATAATTTTAGGTTCTCTAAAGGCTTTAAGTTTGCTGGCTGAATCAGAAAAATGGAAGGGAAATTGAAATTAGTTTCAGGTCAATTGGAAATGTAGCCCCTCTACACCCCAACACACAGAAAAAACATATTAAAAAAAATCCCTTTTTTTCTGATGAAAGAAAAAAAAATTGTTTAGGTTAAAAAGTTCATTTTGTTTGACCAATTCCAACTGCTTTAATATGGTCTGATTTGGATTTTCTTCTGCAAAAAGTATTGGCAATTCTTATGCCAAGACTGGCATTGTCAATAAAAGCTGAGATGTTTTGAATTTTCCTTTATTTCTTGTTTTTGACTGACTGTCCTAGCTGAATTTGATCCAGTTTGGCCACAAAATCCAGTTTCTGGTCCCACAAAATATCTTCTTGAAAAATAACCTGTCCCTGGGTCTAGCTGTAAGTGAAATGGAACTTTTTTTGCAACCTTATTTCAAAACAAATGATTCTTTTAGATACAGATGTCCCTGCTCATTACAGAGGGGTTGGGCTAGATGAACTTTAAAGGTCCCTTCCAACCCAAACTATTCTATGATTCTATGATTTACACAGCATAGCAAAACACACGAGCAGCAGTAAGATGTTATAAAGGAGCAACAGACCGAGGAGTAGCCATTGCTCTGACGTAAAGCATGGCTGAGCTGAGGCCCACAGTCCTATATTGACAGAATGGCTGCTGGCGTGCAGACACAGCCACAAGAGGATGTATGGTGTGGTCAACACCACCTCCTTAACTTCTGTAATGTGACTGTTATCTTCTGCACAGGCAGCATTAATATTCACCCCATGTATTTTTTACACTTTCTGGAGACATTGGTTCAGACAAGCATGTGCTGTTGGTGGGACAGAGAAGGGTGCCTGATGTTTCCTCTTCTTTCTCTGCTGCTTGGTAGAGCAGATTCTTCAGCTGCCAGTAGAGTAGAGCCAAACCTGATGAGCTGTGCAAGGGGAATACACGAGCAGAGCGAGTTTGCTGTGCAACATGCTCCATGGCTGTCTGCACTGCTCACATTGTGGGGTGAAACTGAACCAGTTTCTCTGCTGTGTTTTACCTTTTACGCTGATTTCTTCTTTTTTTCTGATGTAAATACTATGAATATGCATGGAGCTCTGGTTCACAGCCACTAACAGGATGATCACTCTTATGATCACTGTTAGTGTCTTCTGATGAGCCTATGTCTTGGCTTGCTCACAGCTGAGTGGTGAAGCTCTTTTAACCAGTTCACATCCCATACTAATACCAACCTGGGACACAGGAAGATCTGGAGTCACTGCATGAAGAAGCACTGGCCTGTAGATGAATTTTTTTTTTTTTTTTTTTTTTTTCAATGCCTGCATATGGGAGAGTATATGACTCTTAGTGCTGGCTGATCTCTTAGAGAAACTTCTCCAGGGAATACTATCTCTTCTAATGAAAAGATAGTAATTTAAGATATGTGAGTCTTTTCCTTATCCAGTTTTCTTGAAAGTGACCTTGCCACTGTAACAAAATATGTAAAACCATGGAACAGAAGAGCTATGGGTTTTAACAACTGCTCTGGAAGAGGCATCATCCTGCCATCACTAGTTATAAGCTGTTTCTTCAAAGGCAAAGTTACGCTTGAGCTGCTAAAAGGTTGTCTCCAGTATCAGGTTCCTTTGGGTGTGCACAATTGGATTTCATCTAAGTTGTTTAGACTCTTATTAAAGGACTCATGTGCTTTTGACTATAAACATGGTATTTATGCAGATTTTATTAGAAAAGCAAAATAAAAGTTAGGTGATAGGCATTTGAAATAACAACATTGAATCCTGGATTTAACATATGGAACATATTTCACCTTAAGTAGTCTGTCAAATTCAGCAAGCTCCTTGCTGCTACAGAAAACTGACAAAAAAAAAAAAAAAAGATGACACCCTCTTGATGAAGCGGCAGTTTATATTTGTCCTCTTTTGTTATAATAGTAAGCATGCATATATACATACACATGTATGTATACACACACACGTGCATGTATGTATACCTTAAGAACTCAACGCAAAAATTCTAACTCAGACACTGCAAAATGATTTTCAGATGTAATCTGTTAGACTTGCATTCCCTGAAACCCCTTGTAGCCAGAGAGTCCACATTTATCCTTTCTTCCTTGAGAGTTTATTTGCAGAAGATTTGCAATGCCAGTGGAGAGCTTATGATGTGCAAAAATAAATCACTTTTTAGTTTCTTTTACAGAGGGCTGAAGGCTTGATGTCTCGGAGGAAGTCAGGAAAGCTATGGAAGAAACTGTGATGGGGAAATGAGTAACACAGTGACAGACAGGCATACTTGATTTATTAGCTACAATAAATATTATCAACCCTGAGCCGGTTACTGCCAGCTATTCCTTTAGACTGCTACTGTTGAACTAAAACTAATACATGTGAAGGCACTCTTCTGTCTCCTCAGGGAAGAGAGGTTGACCTCCTTCTTATGATCACATTCTGTCCAAAGTCTATCACCACCTCCTGAGAACTTCCTTGGTTATCTCTGAATTTTGTGGTAGTAGTTTATCATAGAATCATAGAATAGTTTGGGTTGGAAGTGACCTTTAAAGGTCATCTAGTCCAACCCCCTGCAATGAGCAGGGACATCTTCAACTAGATGAGGTTGCTCAAAGCCCCATCCAACCTGACCTTGAATGTTTCCAGGAATGGGGCATCTACCACCTCTCTGGGCAACCTGTTCCAGTGTTTCACCACCCTCATAGTAAAAAATTTATTTCATTTGTTCTGTATTTGAATAGGGAGCCTCCATTTATCACCATCCCTAACCACAAACAGTATTGTCTCTGGCACAACAAATACGAAATATTACAGAATCACAGAATAGCTGAGGCTGGAAGAGACCTCTGGAGGCCATCTGATCCAAGCTCCCTGCTCAAGAGGTTTTTTTCAATATCTCTAATGAAGGAGACTCCACAACTTCTCCGGGCAACCTGTGTCTGTGCTCACTCTCACAGTAAAAAAGTGTTTCCTCATGTTCAAAGGCAACCTCCTGTGTTTTGGTTTATGCGCGTTGCCTTGTGTCCTGTCACTGGGCACCACTGAAAAGAGCCTGGCTGCATCTTCTTTACACCATCCCTTCAGGTATTTATATACATTAATGTGATCCCATGTCAGCCTTCTCTAGGCTGAACAGTGCCAGCTCTCTCAGCCTTTCCTCACTGGAGAGATTCTCCAGTCCCTTCATCATCTTAATGGCCCTTCATTGGACTCTCCCCAGTATGTCCATGTTTCTCTTGTACTGAGGAGCCTACAACTGGACACAGAACTTTTCTATGTCCTGTGTCACCGCGTCCCCTGTCTCGTTGAGCAATGAGCTCACGTTTTCCCTAGTCTTCCTTTTGTCTCCTATGTGCTTATTGTTCTTGTTGTCCTTGACATCCCTGACCAGATTCAATTTGGTTTGGGCTTTAGCTTTCCCAACTTGGTTTCTGTGTGCTCAGATACTGTTTCTGTTTTCCTCCCACGTTACCCACCCTTGCTTCCACCCTCTGTATGCTTCCTTTCTATGTCTGCATGTTGCTATGAGCCCTTTGCTCATCTGCACAGGCCTTCTGGCATTTTTGCCTGACCTTATATGCGTTGGGATAAAACTCTGTCTCAATGAGGTGATACTTGAATGTTAACCAGCTTTCTGCCCCTATCCCCACCTTTCCTTCAAGGCCTTATCCCACAGAACTCTTCTAAGCAGATCTTTGAAGAGGCTGAAGTCAGCTCTCCTGAAGCCAAGAGCTGTAGGATTGCTTATTACCCACCTTCCTGCCCTCAGGATCTTGAACTCCACCGTCTCATGGTCACTGCAGCTGTGGCTGCCTTTGATCTTCACATCCCCAAATAAGCCCCTTGTTGGTGAGTGTGAGGTCCAGGATTTTTTACGAGGGCATGCAGTGACAGGACAAGGAGTAATGGCTTTAAACTGAAAGAGGGTAGATTTAGATTAGATGTAAAGAAAAAGTTCTTCACTGTGAGGGTGGTGAGGCACTGGCACAGGTTGCCCAGAGAAGTTGTGGATGCCCCATCCCTGGCAGTGTTCAGGGCCAGGTTGGATGGGGCTTTGAGCAACCTGGTCTAGTGGAAGGTGTCCCTGCCCATGGCAGGGGGGTTGGAACGAGATGATCTTTAAGGTCCCTTCCAACCCAAACCATTCTGTGATTCTATGAATCTATGATCTCCTGTAGACCAGGAGAACAGTCTTCCCCTTTGCAGCAGCCTTCTATGTACTTGGAGACTGTTATAATAATTCTGTTCGTCTTCTCTCCTTTGAATTAAATGAGCCCATTTTGTTTGATCTTTTCTTGTTGGTCTTGTTTCCTAGACCCTAAGCATCCTCTTTCTCTGCACTCAGAGATAACTTGCCATCTTGGTATGCAAATTTCCCATGAAGATGGTGGACTCAATTTTATAATCTGTTTACCTCAGATTAAAAAAGAGGGAAAAAATGAACCAGATACTTGGAGCACTAACAAAACCTGAATTCAAACTTGAAATTGCACCAAAGGAAATCTGCTCCCAAATTCATGTTAATCAGATAGACTTGGCTGATAAGTCTGTGTTTTCCATAAATCTTGAATCAATGCTTTATTCCTCATTAGTAGTTTTTTTCAGAATTGTCCCTGAAATCTGTATGCTTGGAGGTGAGTCATGTGTGACATTGTTTCAATATTTGATTCTTAAAATGGCCACTTATTTAATGAAGGGGAACATCTTACACTTTATTCAAACACTAAGAGGCTAAGAATTTACAAAAATGTTATTTGCAGGACATAGTCACCTATGTTAGATAACACCCCAAAAGGGTTCAGTTTAAATTAGGAAAATCATGAATTTTAACTGAGTAATGTGACTCCTTTGGCTCTAGATGATTTAAGATGAATACATTTGGATGATTTTGACTTTGCTGATGCCCATTGTTGCCTATTGGTAGATGAAATTTTAAGGAAAGGTTTCATGTCAAGTACTTGAAAGACACAGCTCTGTAGCCTATAGAAAGGGTAATGTCTCTACTGCACTTTTAGAGATATGTACCCTTCATAGAAGAACAGGTTTTTCAAATGTAGTGTTTTTCACTGAGCAATGATGAAGATGCATGGGGAAATACTTGCTTTTATTTGGCATATATGTTTTGAAATCAGCCTGTACAAGAATTTTTTTTAACTGTCCTTGGGGACAAAAAAATGTAATATTCAGATTAGCTCAGGGATATTCTTTTGTGAAATCTATGTGTTTACTTTATTAACAAGGCAGCCTTTTTCTACTTTAAACACTGCCTCCATTTCTAGCTTTTCATGTGCAGGGGTTTCAGCAGCTCAGAGGGATTTGCTAGGAAACTGGGGTTCTTACAGAAAAAGTGAAAAGGAAAGGTTTCAAAGTGGAATTTTAAGCTGGTATTTAGACGTTATGTATTTGACATTTATGCAGTGAATTAGGAAATCACTTATTTAGTTGCTTTAAATCCTATGTATATTTCATATTTATGTGGTGCTTATATATAGTGACTTCATGCAGATCAAGACATACTGTCAGAAATTGAAAATAGTTAGTGAGTTGTTGACTTGGTATATTGCCTACTTAATTCTTACTTTTGCAAACTTGACTCAAATTGAATAGCATTTACTCATAGCAGTAATCCTATTAAAGACCCAATCTGAAAAGTTTACACACACACTTAGCTTTACAGCCTCTGAATATTCCCACTGAAATCAGTGAAAATACTCCCAGGCCTCACGGTTATTCAGCAAAGTATTTAAGCATATGCTCAAGTCCCTTTACCTTTCAAGGGACATAAGAACAGGTTTATAATTAAGCAGAGGATTATGAGATCTATTCCTCATGCTCCAGGTATGCAGTTCAGCCAGCATCTTTGGCTTTTTTTACCTCCTCTACCCAAGCTACAAATAAATTATGTAGCAGCGTCTCCAAGTGGGGGAATGGCTTTCTTTAAATACATAAGTGTCAAAGGTATAAGCAGTAATATAATAATATATAATGCCACAAATAGTGTAAATTAACATGTAGGTCCTGATTTAGAGACCATTTAATCAGGTATTTAAAGGCAGCTCTATTCACTTAAATGTTGACATTGGCATAACCCTTGTGGCAACACCCATATATTCATAGCAAGGGGTTGTCCTCTGGCCCTAAGGCAACCTCCACTGCACAGGTAAAGCAAAGCTAAGCTGTCTTGCCTCAACCACTTCCCCAAAACCAGGGCTGCTGCATCCAAATTGCCCATGGGGAACAGTCCATGGACCAGACTCCTTCTGAACTGTGCCCAGAAACTGCTGGAAAATTGCAAACTGGGCAAGGCCAAAAGCCTTCCAGGCACTGTGCTGAGAAGTCAATGTTAGGGATGACCACATGCTGGTATTTAGGCCTATGTCGTGGACCTCATTAGCTTTCTGGAACATCCATGTCTATTAAGGGCAGTGATGTGGAGAACAGATGTCTACAGCTAAAATTTAAATAGCACATTGAATGTCAATAGACTTCCTGAATGAAGAAAAAAGGCTCTGGCTGTTCACATTTCATATTAATGTTGATCATTCAACCACTCACAATAAGGAAAAACAAAACCAATTTTAAACAGACAGACTGTTTTTCTCCTTAGAGTATAAAACTTTACACTGTATCTACAGAGTGAGAGTCATTGCACGTAACTTCAGCCATCTGACAAAACAATTACCTAATTTAAACCAATTGTCTAGGTTGCCTCTGCAGCCTGTGAAGAAAGAAGATAATTTTAAGAAGGTGATACGTCGCACCCTGAGCTACATGGCTTCAACAGGAGGCATGAATTGCTTGTTTCTCTGGAATTCCACTTTTAGTTACTTTCAAGGAAAACTGTACAATGAAAGAGCTTAGACAAGAAGCCTGACATTTAGATGTCGAAGTGATGTGAGATAAATCTCATTCTGAATGTCCAGTTAGCTCAGGATAACGTTTGACAACCCGAAAGATTACCAAATAGTGATAGTAAACATAAAATGAACAGACAAATGTTGACAAATCACAGTTGTGGCCAGTTAATAAAATACAGCATAATTTGTTATTCAGCTGACAGTCTACCCACCTGCAATTCTAAATTAGAGTTGTGGTTATAAATATGGTAAAATTGGGCTGTCATCTATACTACTTTCAGTTGATTTTCTCTATGATCCATAAGGTATCATGTGCTGAACATGTTTCTCAAATAATTTATAAAACTCTTTGAGATACATGCCTGATTAATATATTACTCTTAATTATTAATTACAAATGTATTTCCCAACACATTTAGCTTTCTTTTGTCCTTCTGAATTAAAAAATTCTTTCCAGTTCTTATCAGTGTATTCATCTTCCCATGGGGTTGCAAATAGTTTTGTCAAGCATTTCTGCCTCAGGATTGTTTGCTAAAAGCTTATTTAAGATATAGTTTCTACCAATTTCTTTTTATTGCTTTCGACATTCAAATTCCTATTAAATCATAACCATATTGCTCTTAGTCCTAGATTGGAAGAGGGAAACTTTGGGAAGGGGTCTTTCATCAAAGTCTTTTAAATAGGAGAATTTTCTCCTAGTTAATGAAGAATAATAGGCACCTT